>JAABKJ010004155.1:0-24783 GCA_011634705.1 Andricus grossulariae
CTGGTAAAGGCAAACTTCAAACTGCCATAAATATCGTCAAGAAGTACACAGAAGAGATTGGGATGGACTTTGGATTGAGAAAATGTTTCGTGATACTACACTTACCACCGTCAAGGCGGACGCGAACATCTAAATCTCCAGTGTCTTCATAACCACCTTGTTCTAAGTACAACTTATATCGTTACCAATGGCAGAGATCCTCTTCTAGAAATGGTCAAAAACCACGAGATGATTGGTGAAGAAGCGTGAATTTTAACCTCAGAAGTAAGGAAAGTGAATTACTCCATATAGATACTTCACTTCTAAAAGCCGACGTGAAAAAAGCAGAGTTTGCAAAATTTCACCAACAGCTACTCGACAAGAAAGTGCACGGAAAATTTCACAGAAATGTAGAAAAACAGTTCTTATCCAAGTAGCAAACCTTTGCTTTTCTCAGATCATCAGGGATTAATTCAGGTACAGACGGTTTTATTTTTGCATGCCAGGACGGTGTCATTTCCACCTTAGCATACTGTGACCGCATTTTATTTCAAGAAGTTCCAAGCGATAGGTGCAGAGCGTGTCATATAGACGTTGTGTACCTAGAACACATATTATCGGGGTGTCACACCCACGCAGAAACGAAGTATATCTACAGACACAATGCGGCCCTTAGAGTGCTTTATTACCATCTTTGTCGCTGTTACGGTGTTGGCCGCGACCCTGCCCTGCCGAACGCTCCAAGGGAGACAGATTCAATTGTCCAAAACGAGAAGTGCCAAATTTTCTGGAACTACGATTTTCAGACCGCAGTCTCCGTTGCGAACTCGAGGCCTGACATTGGTCTCCAAGACTTCGAGAAACGAACTATATTCGTGATCGAATTCTCGGCTTCATCCGAATACAACATCACTGCAAAGGAGAAAGAAAAGGAGGAGAGGTATCAAGACCTTGAAAGGGAGCTGCAAAGACATACCAGCGTGCCAAAAATATGCCACGGCACTTGCGAGATGGATGCAGAAAGCTGTCATCCTTGGGTCGCTTCGTGTCCTCAAAACACACGAAAGTTTCGCCGACCTGTCGTTGTGATTTCGTCGTGTCCTGTGACCGCCCATCTCACGGTTGTGAGACGTGGCCATGAATGGGATTTACCGGGGTCCTACTAGGAGCCGATGTCATTTTTTAGATGACAGTTGCTCCCAGGAGGACCCTGCGGTGGTTGTTAACCTTTAGTTTTTAATTACATTTATACCTTAGAGCCATTCCGGCGTGCCAAAAATATGCCCAGGCACTTGCGAGATGGATGCAGAAAGCTGTCATCCTTGGGTCGCTTCGTGTTCTCAAGAGACACAAGTGTTTGGCCGGCCTCTCGTAGTGATTTCCTCATGCCACCCATCTCACGGTGGTGAGAAGTGGCTATAAGTGTGAGTTACTGCGGTTCTACTGGGAGCCGATGTCATTTTTAGATGGCAGTTACTACCAGTGAGACCCTGCGTTGGTTGTTTCACCTTTTTTAATTATATATAATAAACAAGTGTAATTTAACGTCTTTGACGCTTCGTATTCAATATACCACTCGCATGGCACTGTATGGTGTACAGTGAACGATTACGCACATAGTCAGACATTCCGTAATTGAGAGCGTCTGCAAAATACGTTAACTATAGTTAAGTCTAGTATATAGAATCCATACTCCTGAACTAGCAGGAGAAGGGACAAGCAGATTCAAGCATCTGACGATCGCAAAGCGTATCGGCAGAATAAACTTATTAGTCGCTAAATTATTGCTCATTCGCTGTTAATCACTTGCGTGACTCACTCCAAGTTAAACAAATGAGTTCGAAAATGCTTTCCATCCGATTTGAGCGGTACGTGACTTTTTGTATGAACAAACCTCCCTCTCTTTAAATGGAGATCATGTCTTTACGTTTCCAGCACTAACACTATCAACTTGATCACACCATTGAATTTACCTGTGATGATTTCGTGCAATTCAATTCACATAAAAACACCCGGTAGAATTTCGCCGCTGTTCTACAACATATCGGGGATGGTTTTTTTTTGGCTTAAACCCTTTGAAATTGTAAGAAAGCGTCCTAAATACCAGTTTTATTAAAATATACCATTTTTAGTGCATATTACGTGATATACCCTTGACAGGAAAAACTTCCTGACAAAACTAAAAAATGATCTAGCTATAATAGGTTGCGATATATGTGTTGACAAAGTTTCCCCTTTTTTCGAGTTCCTGCGGAAAAATGTAAGCTGACTCCATTTCCGGTAGAAAAAAAAAAATGTTCTTGCCCTAACAGGATCAAAATTATGACTCACGGAATTTGACCCCCTTTCCACGATTTAACTATAAATGCAGTTTTCACGAATAGCTAGCTAGCTCCCAATTCATCCCAAGATAAATGTAAAAAAGTTTCTAAGTATAAAAAGCGTATAAAATTGCATTCAATAGTGAACGAAAACATTCTAAATGTTTGATCTTCTGCTCTTTTCTTTTGCTAATAGTTTTGAAAAAAATTACGAATGCTTTCTTTCCTTTTTACTGAAAGAATCGTGCTTATATGTCTGTCCCTCGGTTTGTTAACAACTCCGAAGCCTCTATAATTGTATCGAATTTGAGGTGATAATTGGTATTATAATCGATCATAATTATAAAAAATAAGTCTTTTTTATCAAATTTTAAAAACAGATGACGTTTCCAAAGTCTCAGAATTGATTAAATCCTCGTAAGTCGTCTGAGAACACGGAAAAAACTATCGGTTGGCCTGAATAACAACCCGGAAGCCTCTCAAAAAAAAGAGGTAAAAACGTAAAATAATTTTTTCTCAAAAAAATGTCCCAATAAAATTCAAAGGACTGATTAAGCAAAACACTTTTTCAAAGTTGGAATTATTTTTTTGAAAAATTGTGTGTTTTATATCACTTAAAAATTGCAAATAACAACTCCGAAGCTAGCGACTCTGAAGCCTTTTAACCACTCCGAAGCCTCTATAATTTTGTCGAATTTGAGGTGATAATTCGTATTATAATCGATGATAATTATGAAAAATAAGGATTTTTTTATCAAATTTTAAAAAGACATGAAGATTCCAGAGTCTTAAAATTGATTAAATCCTCGTAAGTCGTCTAAGAACACGGGGTAAACTATCAGTTAACCTGAATAACAACTCCGAAGCCTCCCAAAAAAAAGAGGTACCAACTCAAAATAATTTTTTTCAAAAAAATGTCCCATAAAATTCTAAGGGCTGATGGAGCGAAGCACTTTAACAAATTTGGAATCATTTTTTTTTCAAATGGTGTGTTTTATATCACTTAAAGTTGCAAATAACAACTCCGAAGCTAACGACTCTGAATTCTCCGAAGCCTTTTTTTTCTCTCGCTGGTAGAAGGTTCAAAGTCGCATTGAAGAGAAAGAAAAAAATGTTTTAAAAGTACTTTTTTTTCAGTTCTTCATAAAATATTCTTCATAGCGATTTGTTTTACGAAGAAGTCTTCTCATCCAAATTCACGATAAAGAGATAAGTTTAAATTGTAAAAATCAAATGTGTAAATAATTATTGAAACAAATTTTCAATGAATTAAAAAGAAATCCAAAAATTTCAAAAAATTCTTTGACAACTTTAGAAAACAAATTTTCGAACAACATTTTCAGAAAAAATTTCAACAATATTTTTGAGAAAAATGTTCAAAAAAGATTGAAAAAAAAATTCAAACAAATTTTCAAAAAAAAATTTGAAATAATTTCGAAATTTTTTTAGAATGTGCAGATAACTTTTGCACATTAAAAAAAATTCGAAATATTTCGACCCGCTAAGCCTGCCAAACCTTGTTTCAAACCTTGTTTCGGTCTCGTCTATAATAATTTTATTCATAAAATATTTTCGTACGAGAATAAGAAAATTGCCTTTTTCTCTGTTTTCAAAAAAAGAGAGACTGGGTATTGACGAAATATTGAGTAAGTAAGTTAGTAGGGTCTTGAATACTATAATACATGGACTTTTTATTGTAATTATCAGTTATGAACAGGATTTTTAGTCACCTTCGTACACTCAAAAATATTATATTTTACTTTGATATTTTTTTTAATTGCATTATTTTGTGGAGAATTGATGTTCACAAATTGCTTACATGTACTACTTTATAAAACCTTGATATTGGATGTCTATGTCCTATGGGAGTTTCTTCGATTTCATCTTGATGCAGTGCAACAACCGCGTTGCTTAACATGTTTATTTTCGCTCGTACTGCAAAGTAAGTTTTTGTATATATTCCACGAAGAATTCTATTATTACGCTCAAATATTGCTATAATGCAACCATCGGACGTTACTAAAACAGTTTGCTCCCCGGTTGGCATGGGCATATAGCGAGCACCCGCTCCTTTCAATTGAATTAGTTGTTTGGCAGTAAAAGTGTATTTGTCAATTGCGAATACCCGGTGCTCATGCTCATAGGGAATGAGACGAATAGATCTAAGTTGATCGAGTTTAAATCCAAGTATAAGTGAGGTACGAGGCCTGGTACGAGCAGACCTGGCTTTTTCACGAATAGATGGCGCAGCATGAGAAAAATACATGGCAGGATAATTAGGTCTACTAGGAGAATGAGGTCTTTCAGGAAAAATTGACTTGTCGGGAGAATGAAGCCTGCCCGAAAGAGGAAACCTAAGTTCTTCAAGAGCAGATCCAATTATAGTTGAATGTTGATTCTTGACAGAAGGAGACCTGGACCTGGTACGAAAAGGAAGCTCGCAAGTTCTGCCAAGAGAATTACGCCTGCTAGGAGGAAGACCCCTCTCAGGAGAAGGAAAATAGACCGAACGAGGAACACCAGGAATAGGTTCGCCATTGGGTAAACATTCAAACCCTGAACTCAAATCTGCAACAAGAAACAGTTTATTAAGTTTTTCATAAAGTTCACAATCGTATGTTGGTATTCACTGTCTACAATTTAGAAATAGAAATTTAAAAATTAAAAACAGTGCGAGAGGCGGCGACAGCATAACTGGCAGTTATAGGTTTTGTGTGGAAGAAGATATAAATCACGTGAAAAGTTAAATTATTTAATTTGTTTCTATTTTAATTGGACGCAATTGCAATTCTTGCAACAGTTTTCTGCGTAGTGAATTATAAAACTACAATTACTTTTCTCGCTCTTGCTAATATTTAATATTTTAAAGCAGCGGTATATAAGAAATGTATAATACAAAAATGGTTCTACCAACCAATTGAGTAGTAGCGGCATATTTTAGAAATCCAAGTAGTCGGACGTACTCTTTATTTTTTCATTATATATTTTTTCAATAAGACTGGGTATTTTCAAGAAAAATATATAATTTCTTGGGGGGGCGGGGACGATTTGTGAGAACTGCAGGTTATGACTAAGTCTTTTCAGTAAAGATCGATATTCTGACGTAAAAAAGCGCATTTTGTATTTTCAAAATCTCGTATTTTTTAGAAAAAAAAATTAAATTCTTGAGGAAATTAATGCAAAATTCAATGAAATTTGATTCAGCTTGATCGAAACAAGTTACAAGACTTTTTCGTGGAACTCTTCCGGGAACTCTTCCAACGCAAATAAAATTCGTAAGGAGAGGGCGAAAAATGACTTTCGCGGATGCCATCAAATGTCGACGTCTTGAGGCCCCCTGAGTCAGAAGATATTGTTTTTACGTCCGTGTCTGTCTGTCGTTGTCGTTGTCTTTATATCGGATAACTTTTGAAAGACTACTGGGATTGGATTGTGCTTTAGCACACTTTTTATGGGTGTAAAAGGAAAGGACGCGTTCGATAACCAACTATTTTGAATAAAAATTCAAAAAATTAGAGAATTTTCCAAAATTTGAAGACCATTTTATTCAAGGTGCATAAAAACAAACGAAAATGAACATTTTAAGCCAAATAACGCACGGTATGAAAAAAGGCAAGACAAGAAAAGCGTTGCTTTTTCAAAACCCCTATAAGATTATCATAACAACTTTGTGAATTTTTTCGAAAAATCGAAAATTCAAATTTTGAGCTGAGAAAAGATGAAAAATAAAAAATTCAATTTTACGGTCAAACTATGCAAGATAAAAAAAATGAATCAAGAAAAATTGTGCACCCAAAAAAGATCTAAAAATTTTTTAACAATCACTTTTTGATAGTATGCGTAGTTTTTATTTAATTGTAAAAAACAACTTTGAAAATAAAAATAAATAAATAAATAAATATAAAATCTTTGGACAGATGACACAAGCTACGAAAAAAAAAGAATAGACAAAAGTTGCTCTTCCGAAAAAGAGTGAAAACTCATCTGAATTTGTCATTATAATTTTTTGATAGGACGCGTAGTTTTTCCTTTAATCGTAAAAAATAACATTAAAAATAAAAAAATTACATTTTTTGAAAAACGACACAAGGCGCGAAAGAAAAATTAAGAGACGAAAGTTGTTCACCCAAAAAGGATATACAAAGTTGTTATTAGTAATCTTTACATAGTACAAGTAGATTTTCTTCTAATTGTAAGCAATAAGATATAAAAATAAAAAAAATTAAATTTATGGAGAAACGACATAAGAGACAAAAAAATGAAAAGACAAAAGTTGTTCAACCAAAAAATATCTACAAATTTGTTATGAAATCTTGATATAAAAACATATTAAAAATAAAAAAATTAACTTTCTGAAAAAAGGACACAAGCTACATACAACAACATTTGATTTAACAAAAATTTCCGCCTGAATTATATATACAAATTTGCTTAAAACCACCTTACGCTAAGATGCGTATTTTTAGTTTGAATCGTAAAAAATAACATTGAAAATAATCAAATTAAATTTATGAGAAAACTACACAAGTTGCAATAAAATGTTTAATAACTTTTTTTTTAATAGGATGCGCACTTTTTTCCAATTAAAAAACAAGACAATGAAAATACTTTTATATTAATGCCAATGCATATTATGAATTGTTATAATATAAATTTATTGAAATGATACATTTTTCAGGCTCCGAACTCGACAAAATCGAGTTGGAAGCACGAAACACGTGATGAGAATGTGTTCTTTAAAGCTGATGGAGCTTTAACAAAAGAGAATTCACAATCATAACGGGATCTAAAGCTGGAGAGTTCTTTAATCGCACGTGTTATATTCTTTCTTTAAACATGAAATTTATTCAATTCCGGTCTTATATTTATTATTTATACCACTTATTACATTATACCTGAGTATAGTCAAATATTATATGATTATATTTACCAATGGAATCGAGGGTAGCCGCCAGGGATACGACGAGAGTATAAAAAATATTCATATTTTCCATTTAGACAAAAAACTTATTACTCTATTATTTAAGAATTTGATAGCAGTCCAACTAAAGAATATTCAACTGCGTACTCAGCTTATATGAAAAATATGTAATATAGTCGTTCGCTCATAGATCAGAAGAGTCAGTCTTGTCATAATAAATATTGACATTTCATCAGAGTCACTTTCAAGATGGAAAATTCAATTACTAAGATTCGTTAAAACTGGTATAAAAATTCATATAATCTAGGGAAGATTTCGAAACTGTAGATTCTCAAGGTAAAATTATGTTGGTAATACGCATATTGTCAGTAATAAAGTGTGTTAATTTCAATAAAAATGTGTAAACCTTAAAATTTAACATGAATAGAAAACATTAATATAATTATTTTGTATTTCTGAAAATAACGGATTGGTGATTCTCCAGGATATACGATCTGTTTTGACGATTTTTAACTCATTCAATAGCAATAAGAAAAATGTTCTTTACTGCAATTTTGATAGGTATTTTCCTGCCATTTCCTATGGTCCAAACCATTTTTTAATAAAATGAATATTTTACCTTCAAAAATGAAGGTCAAAAATAAATATTACTTTTTTTAAAAGAATATATTTGAATAACCTTTTTAATTTACATTATTTTGCCACCCATTCACACTTTCGCCTTTCCAATCATTCTCTTACAATCTCTCTACTTTTCCAGAAGGCGGGAGAATTAAATGTAGTTTTATGCATGATGGGATTTTACTCAATGTAACTGTAAAATGTAATGCGATTTTTCACTTTCCGTGGTTGATCATAACTTTTTTTTTAACTTTACTTTGATAAAAATAATACAATGAAAATATCTAAATGAAAAATAATCATTTTCTTAAATAAAAAGTATAATCTTTCAGGTATTTAGTTTATATCGATTATTCATATTAAAATGGAAACAATAGTGATAAATTACATAGAAATACTTATATTTTGTATCTGAAAGTATGTAAATAAAAACATATGCAAGACACTTATACACTCATCTCCCGATTTTAGACCGACTGTTTTTCGACCGGCTTCACGCTTGACTACTTCTATCTCCCCCCTGAGCGTCCCTTGACGGCCCATACGCAACAGATTCATAATTAAACGCTTTTATTCAATTTCACATCCTATTCAAATTTTGTTTAGTGTTGAATAATTTCCATTTTGAACCCACTTAATTTAAAAATTTTTAATTAAGAAAGAACAATTTTTTTAAACATTTAGCGATATTTATATGCTTATTTATAATATCAGCAATTATAAATTAAAAATTGAAAAATAAACAATTTGAAGCTGAATTTTTTAATATAAAAAAACTTGGATCGTTTAAATTTCAGAATGCTGAATTTCAACTTTAAACGTTACGATTTCAATTATTCCATTACAATTTTTTTAATTTGTAACTAAAAGTGTTGAGTTTTGATGATTCTACCGAACTGGAAGAAAATTTGTTTTTTTCATTTTTTATTGAGTTAGAGGCACGCAATTTTATATTCGAGTCATATACAAGGCAATTGAAAATGCCAGGACTCACTTTTTACCCGGTCCTCTATACGATGGTCATTAGGGTGGTCCAAAAATGAATTGGAAATTTTTGTTCGAATTTTCATTTCCCATAAGAAAAAGACGTTTTTGGAAATTTTATTCAGAATCCTCAATATTAGCTGAATCGAGTTGAAACTGACCATTATCTTCACAATTAGCCATAGAAGACGAATAAAATATTACTTTTCAAATATCACTAACATAAGTCTGTTTTATAGGGTCCCAAAAAACCCCATAAGTGAAACAATGGGTTTTGCGAGTTTTTGGCGCTAATTATGATTTTTTGCGGTTTTTTTAATGCAAATTATTTCTGATACACAAAGCACTACTTAGTACTGATAAACAGCTGTTTACGTAAATTGTTTGAACAATTTATTATTGTTATTAGCAATTGTCTTGTAGAATAGAGATAGAAAGTCGAAGTTTTTTCAAGAATTGTCCACTTTTTGCCCAATTTGTAATGAGAAAGAAGTGGTAGCTCGATAATGTTAACAAACACGATTGTTTAAACAATTTATTTATATTGTTGATAATATTTTCTTTGAATAATGCTAGAAATTGCCGATTTTTCTGAAATGTTTAACTTTTGGTTCACTTTTCACGTGGAGTGTGTTAATATTTAATTTGATATAACAAAAATAGTTGTTTAAATAAATTATTATTGTCTATAGCTTTCTTCTTCTATATTAATAATAGATAAAAAAAAAAATGAATGAATGAATGAATGAGTTAAATTATCGGTTACGAATAATATTTATCTCTTGCCTAATTACTTAGGACTTTATGTAATCTGAATTCTGTATTTAGTGACAATATTAATTAATATAATGTAGAATTTTGGGGGGCCTCATTTTGACTTTTATTTTTGAAAATAAGTAATTGTTTTTGAGTCGGTCAATCGTTTTTTTTTTAATTCACTTCTGTCCCAAGAGAAGTTTCACTTAAAAATGCTTTTTACTGAAATTTCGGCAAGCTTTTTCACGCTTTTTATAGTGGTGCTACCCATTATGTGAGAAAACAAATATTTGATCTTCAAAAATACAGGTCAAAAAAAAATTCGAAATTTTTCAATTTATAGCAAATAATTTTTATAATTGATACTAATTTAATGGTGTCCATTCATACCACAAGTTGAAGGTAGAAAAATTATATCTAGTTTATACACAGTGAAGAAATGTATGTATAATTTTCATTTGTTTCATACAAAACATTTATAAAATAAATTAAAACAATGTATAACATAAGCTGATACCTAATGCATTCGGAATTTATGTATATTTGATGAATAAACATGAATTAATTCCGCTAGAATTTCGTATTATTTATTAGTCATAAAATCTAATAATATTTATAACATTCTTGTCCATATTTTCAATAAAAAAACGTTTGATTTCGTTTAAAGTTGCTTTGAAGATCAGTTTAAAAACTTAAAAGAATTATTTATATTAATAATAGGCTGTGTCTAGTCGTCCCCTAAAAATTCGGGGAGTCGGGAAAGGGGATGCACTAATTGTCCTGAACTTCGGGACGACGAGACACTTCGTTAATAATAATATTAATAATAATAATGGAGAGTATTCAATTTCAAATATTTAACATTTACGAATTTTAAGTTGAAAGTCGTTAACATGAAAGAATTTTCAGTTGTAAATCTTTAAAATTAAACTATTAAAAAATATTTTTATAATTGCATTCCTTTGGAATATAAGTATTAATGATGGAATAATTTGAATATCTAAATTTTTAAAATTCAAGACTTTGTTAATGTAATGCTTCCATTGTGCATTTCATTGTGAATCTTCAAAGCTGAATTTCATTTTTTAAAAAATATTGAAAATGCAAATCTTGAAAATTAAATTAATTTTAATTTTAAATCCTCCAAACTGCCGAACAGTGAATTGCTAATATTTTAACATTAAAAAAATAAAAACTGCGTATCCTTAAGATTAAAAAATTTGGATTCTAAATCTTCAAAATTGAAGAACTTTGAATTGTTAATCTTTAAAATTGAAGAGTCTTTGATTTCAAATTTTGATTCAAATTTTATTCGATTTTTAAGTTTTACAATTAGAAATGCTGTCATTTGAAATTTCATCAATATAAAAGCTTGGTCATTAAAAACTCTTGACTTTTGATCTTCAAAATCATCACAACTCAGGAATTATTATTTGTACATATTTCAAAATCAAAGCGTTTTCAATTGTAAATCTTAGAAATTGAAGAGATTTATATCGCAAATCGTTAAAAGAAAAGAATTTTTCATGGTAAATCTTCAAGGTTGATTTATTCCAAAGAAATGCTCCAAATTACATATACCTTTAAAATATAATTCTTGATAATTGAATAATTTGTAATTCGAAATTTTTAACATTAAAAAATTGTCAATTGTAACTCTTCAAAATTGCAGAACGTTGATTCCGTGATAAACGTGAATAAAGATTCGAACAGTTTTTGTCGATTTTCTCGGCTTCGATCATTTTGAAGCTAACGGTGTTCTTCCAAATGACGGCAGACGTGACTTACACTTCATTAAAAAGAACAAGAACAAACAAAAAAATAAAATACTGAAATTTTTGTTTAGGAATTTTACCAAGGAACAAATTTGCTCTGCATTTTCTTTTCATATCTTGCTTTATTTTCGAGACGAACTAGATACTTTGAGTTTTTTACATTAGAAACTGATTTTTTCAATAGCGGCTTGAAATTCAAACCTTATGATTATCATTATTATCGTAGTCAACAAATCACTGGTCCGATAGTTGTCGCCTCTTTCCCATGTACATATGGGCAATTATCCACAATCTTAAGGTTTTGAAATGGATGGTCATATAAAAGAGAGAGTGAGGAGGAAAAATATGGTGATGAGGCAGTTTTGGGGGTTGAGAAAGAAGTTGTTTGCAGATTATTTTGGGAGGAGAATGAAATTGTTTGACTCGCTAGTGATGAGTGTGTTATATTATGGAGTGGAGGTAGAAGGAAAGTGAGGAGGCGAAAAGGATATAGGAGAGATATGTGGTTGGCAAGGAATATGCCTAATTATATTGCTAGGTGAGAGACGGGGAGAACGAGTTTAGGGATTCCAACAACGATTCGTACTTGTAAGTATGAGTTGAAATTTTTGGAAGATGGGGGAAGTAATCTGGTGAGGGAGTGTTGGTGGAAGAAGGAGAACAGGGGGGAGGGGAAGATGTAGGTTGAAGGATAAAAGTGAATAGGATGCATGAGGAGGAGAGAAAGGTGTCTGAGTCGGTCAAGAAGGACGGCATCGAGAGAAAGAGAGAGTGAGGAGGGAGCAGGAGTGAAGAGTATAAGAGGCTCGAGGTTTAATGGGTGGATTGTGCCAAGGGATAGAGCGCTGTATTTGTGGAGAATTTTCGTTCAGAAGTTTCTTGTATTTACAATTTGATAAAACTTTGAGATTGGGTGATTACTTCCTATTGGAGTTTCGTCGATTTCGTCTTTGTTCAGTTCGAATACCACGTTACTTACCATGCTCAATTTTGCTCGTTTTGGATAGGAATTTCTTGTATATATTCCACGAAGAATTCTATTGTTGTGCTCAAATATTGCTATGATGTAACCATCGGACGTTCTTAAAACATTTTTCTTCTCGGTTGGCAATGGCGCATAGCGATTACATTCTACTTTCAATTGAACTGGTTGGTTGGGAGTAAAAGTGTATTTGTCAATTGCGAATACTCGGTGCTCATTTTTATAGGATATAAGCCGAATAAATCTAAGTTCATCAAGTTCAAATCCAAGTATATGTGAAGTATGAGGCTTGGCATGAGACGGCCTGGTATGAGGAGGCCTGGCACGAGGAGACCTAGATCTTTCACGGTGCGATGGCTCAGCATGAGAAAAAGAAATGGAAGGAGTATGAGGGCTGCTATAAAAATAAGGTGTTCCTAGAGAAAGTGATGTGTCAGGCGAATGAGGTTTGCCCAGAAAAAGAGACGTGTCAGGAGAAGAAGAATCGCGAGAACGAGGAACACCTGGAAGAGGTTCACCATTTGGTGAACACTCGGATTCTGAACTAGAATCTGCAACAAGAAACAGTACTTTAAGTTTTTAATAAAGTTCACAATCGTATGTTGATATTCACTATGTACAATTTATAAATATAAATTTAAAAATTATAAACAGTGCGAGAGGTAACGACAGAAAAACAGACGGTTATAGGTTTATCATGGAAGAAAAGCATGAGTTTTCTGCGTAGTGAATTGTAAAAGTAGACTTATTTTTCTCGCTCTTGCTAATACTTAATCTTTTAAAGCAACTGTAAGTTACAAATTTATAATACAAAAAAATGGTTGTACCAACCAATAAAGTAGCAGCGACATATTTTATCGATCCAGGTAGTTGGACGTACTATCTATGTTTTTTTTGGCATAGATTTTTTCATTACGAATGGGTATTTTCAAGAAAAATATATAATTTCTCAGGGTAAAAAATAAATTTTTGAGAATTGCAGGTTTAGTTTAAGCCTTTTTAGCGAAAATGGATATTTCAACAGAGAAGAGCACATTTTGTATTTAGAAAAGCTCGTATTTCTTAGAAAAAAATCTTCAATTCTGGAGGAAATAAAGGCTAGTAATTTTTAAAATTCATAGGTAGCGTTCAGGCTATTACAACGAAAATTGGTATTTTAAAGAAAAAATCGTCAATTCTTGAGAATGTCTAAAAAGCTTGAAGAATTTGTGGTTATGTTTGCATTTTGCAAAGAAAATTCATGTTTTTAAGAGAAGAATCACCAATTCTTGATGAAGGCTAACAAGATGTTTCTTTTAAAATATTCCCTTCTGTGGAAAAAATATAAACAAAACTCTTAATATTTCAAGCTTCTCAGCTCTCGACAATAATTAATACTTTTTATTTTCAAACATTTATTTCCGCTAAAAAACCAAATGGCATATCAAATTGTTAAGGTTGTTATAAAGTTTCTCAATACTTCATGATTTTTATTTTAAAAGATTCAATTCTGCCGAAAAAATACAAACTCAAATTCTTGAAACGTGTTATACCTTTTCTCAAAATACTTGGTGAGTTTTTTTTATTGAAATATGCATCTCCGTTCAGAATTGATGATTTTACAGTTAAAATATCCATTGAGGTTGAAAAAAATAAAAATAATATACATATATAATTATATAATAATAATATAAATATCCATTTCTGTTAAAAATGCTCAAACGTAATTTTAAGTTCTCAAAACTTCTAAGATTTCGTTAATAGTTCATCCTTATAGCTTTTCTCAATAATTGATCATTTGTTTTAAATATCCTTTTCCATAAGAGTTCTACCAAAAGGTCTTATTACACTTTTCGCTCAAGTCAAAATTCATCAAAATTTGACTTGACTTGATCGGAAAGGGTCACTCTTGAAACCCTCGAAATATTTAAATTTGCAAAATTAGGTTTAAATTTAAAGATGTCTAGTTCTTTTAAATTTGACTTTACTAAAAATTATATCAGACTTTTTCGCTATTTTTTCCGAAATTTTTACATCCTCAGAGAAGGTATTAGATTAAAGTGGAATTCGACCCTACCCTCATTGTTGTCAAATGTCCACGTTTCGAGATCTTCTGAACCCAAAAAACAGGCTTTCGCGAATGTGTATGCTGTGTGTCTGTAGATTTTTAGTCTCTAAGGACGAGAATTTTCGAAAGAATTGAATTAAATTTTTCGACTTCACTCAAAGAGGATCTGCAAATGCGTATTTTGAGTTTAAGTCTTCAAAAATAACGTTGAAAATAAACAAATTAAATTTATGGAGAAACGACACAAGTTGCAATAAAATGTGTGATAGACAAATTTTTGTTATAGGATGCGCACTTTTTTTAAATTATAAAAACAAGACAATGAAAATACGTATGTTTCAATACTAATACATATTATGAATTGTGATAATATAAATTTATTGAAACCATAGATTTTTCAGGGTAGCTGAGTATAAAAATTATTGCAATATAATGAGCAAATATTGAATTAATCATGAAAAATAAAATTTGCATATCACTTTGCATTATATGAATAATCAGTACCAGCTTGAGGTACATAAATAAATATAATCTACAGTTGATATAATAATGTTGAACATAATGTATAAACGTTCTGTGCGCAAATGTGGGGGAAATACAAAGATCGAGCGCGTAGCGCGAGGTAAATATATTATCGAGCGTGAAACGCAAGATAAATATATTTTCGAGCGTGAAGCGCGAGAAACAACAGTCGCGCGCTCTAGGCGCGCTCAAACTTGCGAGCCACGCGCGTGGCGCGTGTTGAAAGTGTCCCCGCGCGTCAGGCGGATTTTTTTATGTGAAACTTTCCAAAATAACTAAAACCTATCAAGAACTCTAGAACTATTAGAAAGGTAGTCAGAACTCTACAAATTTCTTATAATTTGTAATAGTGGGACACTACTGAAATGAATTCCGAACAAATTCGTACTCATTCCGGACAAACGAAAATAAAGTTTGAAAGGAGGGAGCAACTGGGACAGAACAGATTAAATCACACAAATTCTGATTTGAGTATAGTAGGGAAAAATTCATTCGAATTATAGAACGGAACGTCGTTTATTATATGAGTATATTTACCAATAGAATTGAGGCTAGCCGCCAAGGATATGACGAGAGTATAAGAAATCTTCATATTTTCTAGTTGGACGAAAAACTTATTACTCTATTATTGAAGAATTTGATAACAGCCCAACTCAAGAATAGTCTACTGGGGACTTAAATTATATAACACGTATATAATATAGTTGTTATGTCATAGATAAGAAGAGTCACTCTTGTCATACTGAATATCTACATTTCATTAGTCAGTTTCAAGACTTTAAATTTAATTACTGAAATTAGATAATACTGGTATCAAAATTTATAGGTATAATATTTCACTTTTAAGCGAAATCCAGTGTTTATGTGGAAAATTTATCGCAGAAAGCAAACATCCCTGGAGACATGATAGCGATTTCAAGACTTTGGTCCATCAACTGTTAAGTTTATGGTGTGGCTAGAGCATTGGCTGATTCAAACCCAGGGCTAAAACCAACGATGGATCAGACAGCCAAAATACGCTTGCATCAACTGAACATGAAGATTGGACAGGAAAGACAGAATGCGTGCCGTGTTCAGTTTGTGATCGAGTACATAACATCTAATAGGCCGTTCACGAAAAGGATCCGAAAATTTGTCCACGAACTGAGGACCTACCATCACACCCTAAACAAGTCAAAGCTGCTGACAATCAAGCAGCACATTGTGGACAACGTATGGGTGTTATCTGATGCGAGGAGGAGAATACAGAAGACGAAGAGATGGATCAGGAAGAATCATTAATGTCTCACTGACCCATTGCGCCTCTTCAGCGATCTCCCTCTTTCTGTGAAAAATAAGGTCACTCATGTATCTTATATGGATGACCATGAGATCTATGCTTCTAGTTTGAAGCAACTGCAGAGTCCAATGTGAACAATTTTCCGGGAATCGACCGGCAATCTTCTGGGAGTTTACTCTCGAGAATCAAACAAGAATTTTTCGGGACTACACAAGGAATCTCTCAAGAGTCGAGCGCGAAATTCTCAAAATCACCAATCCGTATACCAGGTGTATGAAACACATCTTCTCCGAGGAATAGAGATGTGCAAGGCCTGGAACCGGACCAATATTTTCGGGTCCGAATATAGCAGTTTGCATTAGGAGACCCGCTCCAAAAATGTATGTCCGGGTCTCTTAAACACCCGACTCGGCATTATTCCGATCGGGACTCTAGTTGACCGGCCGGAAAATCTTCTAATCGGATCTGTGGGTGATATATCAGACCCAGTGTTTTCCATTTTGGGTCTCTAGTCAGACTCTGGTATCTGCGATAGGAAACCGGACAGACACATATTCTGATCCTGTTTTGCAGGTTCGTTAGATGGCGTTGTAGGGCCTTCTGCACTACACATCGTTCAGGAGCCATAGTTTGATGTATCTTTCATCTTTATCTTACTCTTAATCTTTCGTTGTTTACAAAACGGTGCCAACTTTGTTATTTACTGGGCTTAATCTATAAAGAAGTGTTCCATGGCTGGTACGTACATTATCAAATATAGGAAATTAACGAACGTTAGTGACGGCGAATGAAGTGTACGTTCTCCAACATTGTACTAACTTCTGTTTGTAAAAAATTATGACGATCATCAAATAAAAACTGCTTGGAAACATATTTCCATCGTATGTGATTTTATATTAAACACAGTTTTATGAAAACCCCAATAAAAAACAAACAG
The DNA here is from genome assembly GCA_011634705.1 of Andricus grossulariae. Lineage (NCBI taxonomy): Eukaryota > Metazoa > Arthropoda > Insecta > Hymenoptera > Cynipidae > Andricus > Andricus grossulariae. The sequence goes on from JAABKJ010004155.1 coordinate 17,125, forward strand.
AAATACATAAATAATTTTTCTAGTAATCATTTATGAACTTGTACTTGTTACTTCTATTGGGTTTTTCCAATAATCTCAAGGATCTCTCATCTTATCATGAATAACTGCGGGCTCGTTTGATGGCGCCACCGACGAATATGTCCATCAATATTGACAACACTACCCGAACTTGGTCAAATTTGAGATTTCGGGTGTATGTGTAGGTAATTGCGTATGGTTTCGCATTTCAGTCTTCGCAATAGACTTGGAATGTATGGTTGCACACTGAATTCATATCGCACTTCCCGATGCGCAGTTGACTGATGTGGCATGGATGGTTGCGCAACAGAGTTGTGCTTTAGAGCTTATGAATGTGCAGTACATTTGTATGGCACTTAAGGCTGCGCAGTAAAGGTATGTCGCATTTGCGGCTACGCAGTAGACTCATCTATAGTTTATTGGTACACTGTACAATAGTGCGCAACTAAAAATTCCACAGAAGTCTACTGCGCTTCCGGAAGTTCAACACATTTCCAGTGCACAACTACACATATCACATAAACACTGTGCATCCGGAATTGCAATCTTGCTTTGAAGCGCAATAAAAAATGCCACAGAAGTCTACTGCACAGTTGGGAATGCAACATAACTCGAGTCCGTATTCAGAAGTGCAACAAAACTCTAGTGCACAACCACGAATGTTACTAAAATCTACCGCGCAGCCGGAAGTGCGATAAAACTGTTGTGCGCAACGGAATATGCCACAAAAGTCCACTACGCAGCCGGAAGTCCTATATGACTATAGTGCGCCACCACAAAGGCCACAAAAGTCTACTGCGCATCAAAAAGTGCAGCATAACTTCAGTGCGCAAACAAAAATGTCACGAAAGACTACTGCGTAGCAGGGAGTACTATATGGCTTGAGCGCGCAAACACAACTGCCATATAAATCTACTGGGTGGATGGAACTGCAACATAACTCTAGTTCGCAACCACAAGTTCAACAAAAGCCTACCGCGCAGCTGGAAGTATTATATAACTCTGGTGCGCCACTAAATATACCACATAATTCTATTGCGCAGCCGGAATAGTCAATCGCGCAGACGGAAGTGCTATATAACTCTAGTGCGCAACTAAATACACCACATACTTCTACTGCGCAGCCGGAAGTGCAACATAACTCTGGTACGCAACCACAAAGACCACATAAGCCTACTGCCCATCTGGAAGTGCCACATTAATCTAGCGCGCAACCATAAATTCCAATTCTACTGCGCAGGCGAAAATACGAAACCACATACAATTTCCGCCACATAACCCCGAAATCTTAAATTTGACCAAGTTCGGGGAGTGTTAACAATAGTGATGGACAGATACACCACAATCTGGTATTTCTCGGCGCGGGTTAACTAGAGACCCGAACTGAAAAACACCGGGCCTGGAAAATCACGCACAGAACCGATCCGAAGATTTTCGGACCGGATATTTGAGAAAACCGAAAATAAATTCTCGCATCGGGTCCGATGATGTACGAGGGTGGATCAAATATAAACAATACTTTGTTTATAAAAGTTCATTCGTACGAAACAAGAATACAAAGGAGAGATATTATTTTTTCACATAACCTTCGCTTTTGAAAACAAACTTTGTCCACCTGATTCGAAGTTTCCTGATGTTTTTCTTTGTAAAAGGAAGGCGGGCATGTCATGAGCCAAATGTGCACGTAAAACGCCAACCCTGTATGCTCGACAAAACGTTGCCCTCACAACGCTTCTTTCATGGATCTAAACATTTAGTAGTCACACGGACTCAAGTCTGGACTGTAGGCAGGATGTTCCAGTGTAGTCCAGTAAATTTCGCCCAAATTTTGACGCGCTGTATTCGCTGCGTGTGTTCTGGCATTGTCGTGGAGCAAAATCATGTCTTTTTTCGATTGGTGTCGTCCTTTTTTTCAGTAAGCAGCCTTAATTTCTGTTAGATGATAATGTTTTGAGCACTGCCTTAACTGAGTTCAAATTCAGCAGCAATTTCAGCGATCGTGTTGCAACGGATGCAACCGTCTCTCGTCCCTCAGAGCAAGTTTTATGCCGAAAGCACACTCGGGTTATTTAAACTGTTTACACAATCCGCGGCGAATTTCAGCTAGACGGGTCTCCTCCTTCCTTATGAATATTATTATAATCCGTTGCGCAACTTCGCATAACTTACGCATAACTTCTTAGCCAAATTTTTTTTGAAAATCGGAAAAATACATATTGCCTAATTTGCTCTAAAAATAACATATTTCGACCCTGAGAGATAAGTAGTAAGATAAAATCAATGATAATTATGTCACACTTTCTGCCAAAATTCAGAAAGTTTGTGGGTTTATCATTTTTTTTAATGAACAGACATTATCTGACCAACACTTTGTGAACAAGAACAAAAAATAAGAAAAAATAAAATAGTGAAATTTAAAAATAAAGTTTTTGAAGTAAACAAAGTAAAATTAAAAATGATAAAGTGTTTTTTTTTAGAAATTTTTCCAAAGAACAACTTTTCTCTCAACACTTTTTTATAACTCGCTCCATTTTCAAGAAAAACTGAATATTTCGACGTTTTGACATGAGAAATTGATTTTTTCAATAGAAGTTTAAAACTCAAACCTTATAGTTTGCATTATCATCGTAGTCAGCATATCAGAGCTCGGACAATTGTCACCTTTTTCCTATGTACATATGGGTATTGTCCAAAACATTAAGATTTTCGTCAAAGAGATTTTGACAGAAAAATAAATTGCGACACCTGAAACCTTTTATATATCGCTTCTCTGAATGATCAAAATTATATTCCTAGTCTTCTCCAACCGCTTACTTGATTCTACCGCCGGTGCAATTGCAGAATAGGGGCGTCACCTATGTTTTGGCAGGAAATTTTTTCTTTTGCGGCAAAATAACTATTAGAATCTTTAATTAAAGGATAAATGAAATGATTTGACAAGGCAAAAGTTCAAAATTATTGTTACTTTTGTTATTACGATTTCTCCAATATGGTCTGTCACGATATCGGAATTATCATACTTAACTCACTGTTTAGGTGCTTTTAAACATCCGTACAGCCACAAACACTGTAAATAATTAATTAAAATGCCTTTGTGGAGTCACAAAAATTATTTTGGTAAAATCCCTACCCATTTTCAACGTCTCGTGGGGGCGGGAAGACACCGCTTTGACTGGTAACAAAAATAATGCTAATAATCTCGATCATAATATGATCATTCCGATATCGTGACAGACCCAGACTTGAAACATCATAGTAAACAAAGGTAACAATAATTTTGAACTTTTACCTTGTCAAATCGCTTCATTTATCGTTTAACTAAAAGTTCTAATAGTTTGTTGCCGAAAAAAAATGTTTTTCCAGCCAAAATAGGGTTGACGCCCCTATTCTGCAATATAACCCTAAGGTCTATTAATGCGTTTTCAAAAATGTGTAAATTTGATCTTATTCATGTATTCTCAGAAGAAGTAAATCATTGGAAATATAGGGTTTTTACCATTTTCTAGAGAGCAGCATACACGATTTTCAATCAGAACATCTTCACCTTATCTTCACGCTTTTTAATTCTTCTTCAGAATTATTTCTTCATGTTTTGTATATTATCATTCGAATGTTTCGAAAGGACTGTCAGAATGAAAGTTTACAAATACCCAAGAAACTGCAAACTTCACACACTCAAGTTTCTGATTTCTGTACACCAGTATATGGTGCTGTATATTAATTTTTCTTTTCTTGCATCCTAACCTCAAATCACCACATAGTTAATACAATTTCTACAACAATTTATCATCAATGATTAAAACTCTACTCCAATATTCTGGCGAGAATCTGTTAACTTCATTTGCCTTATGAAGTTGACAGTTTTCTTTGCAATAGTCCTAGAAAAAAAAATCAAGGTACCAATTTTTCGCCTGGAGCAACAATCGGGTCGGAATCCGACCAGTTTCCTCGGCGAGCGCCGGGTTGAAGCAAGGGCTATCCGTCCGAGTCTCATCAGGAACCCTGCCTCGATTTCTGCACGAGGTTATCTATAATGTATTTCATCAATTCAAACTAATTTTGTCGGAAGGCTTGCCTGTTACACCAGAGACATTTTCTTTGTACGAACGAATTTTCTCAGTAATATGAAAAAAAAACTCTGTTAATATTGCAAATTAGAAAGGGGGCATGAAATAAGACTCTTCTTTAAAGCTTCAGCTTTAACTGTCCCTAAAAAATATCTATTTTGAACGTTTTTGCGGTATCGAAGTAGAAATGTCACTGTTACACCAGCAACACGGAAACATCCGATGTCAGTTTTGTCAGTGGCAAACGAATATTGTCAATTACTCTTAACCCTAACATCAGCCACCAGTAAGCAACTAGTACACGAACTCTAAAGGTTTTTGACATATTTTTATGTATTTAGAATATTTTATTTTGAAATACTATCTAATTTAGAAGGCATTATTTGACTAATACGAATAAGACTGCTTACAAGCTAAAATAATACGTATTTAAAATTAATCAATTTTGAACAATTAGATTTATGACGTATACTATTTATTGGATAAAGCTACTGTAATATTAAGTATACTTACGGTGCATCTTTATACTAGATGATAAAGTATTCTTTTATGTCCACGTGTAACCCAAGAAACGATTGTCTATTGATTGCACTACTGACTGAATCTAATACGAAAGTTTAATTGATGTAATTGACTTATATAGTGATATATTTTCTGCAGCAAAAGCTAATTGAATATACAGACTTTATTTAAATACGAAAATGTTTATTCATTTTTTCAAACTGATGCAATTAGACATTGGGACATTCTGTCTTATATAGTGTAGTGCCATCTTGCCTATAATAATTTTCCTCATAAAATATTTTCGTACAAGAATAAGAATTTTTTTTCAGTTTTCGAAAAAAGAGAGACTGGGCATTAACGAAAAATTTAAGCCTTGAGTATCATAATACATTGACATTTTATTGTAATCATCAGTTATTAGTAGGATTTTTAGTCAACTTCGGACACCCGACAATACTCTATTCTCTTTTACATTTTTTCCCTTGAATTATGTTGTGGAGAACTTTGGTTTATATGTTATTTACATGTAATACTCTATAACACTTTGATATTGGTTGATAATGTCCTATGGGAATTTCCTCGATTTCATCTTGGTTCAGTTCGATAACCGAGTTACTGATCATGTTTAATTTTGCTCGTTTTTGAATGAAACTTGTTGTATATATTCCACGAAGAGTTCTATTATTATGCTCAAATATTGCTATGATGTATCCATCGGATGTGATTAAAACATTTAGTTCTTCGGTGGGCATAGGCGCAGATTGACCACGTGCTGCTCTCAGTTGAACTGGTTGATTGGCATTAAAAGTGTATTTGTCAATTGCAAATATCCGGTGCTGATTCTTATAGGGAATGAGCCGAATAAATCTCAGTTGATCAAGTTTAAATCCAAGTACAAGTGAAGTATGCGGTCTGGAATCAGAAGGCCTGACATAAGGCGGCCTGGAATGAGAAGACCTGGCATCAGGAGACCTGCATCTTTCACGAAAAAATGTCTTATCATGAGAATAAGACCTAGCAGAAGAATTAGGTCTGCTAGGAGAATGCGATGTGCCAGGAGAAAGTGACGTGCCAGGCGCATGAGGTCTGCCCAGACGAAGAGTCGTATCAGGAGAAGAAGTGCGAGAACGAAGAACACCAGGGGTATGTTCTTCATTAGGTAACTTGTGGAATTCTGAACTCGAATCTGCAACAAGAAGCAGAGTATTAAGTTTTCCATAAACTTCACAATCGTATGTTGGTATTGACTGTGTGGAATTTCCAAACAGAAATTTAGAAATTATCAACAGGGCGAGAAGCGGCAACAGCGGATCTGACTTTTATAGGTTTCGTATGGAAACATATAGAATACGCGTAAGAAGTTAAATTATTTTAATCATTTTTTTTTTTTTTTTGACCGCAACTATATTTGGTGCAACAGTTTTCTGCGCAGTGCATTGTAAAAACTCAGTCATTTTTTGTCGCTCTTGCTAATATTTAATCTTCCTAAGAAACGGTACATAACAAATTCATGATACAAAAAATGGTTGTACCAGTAAATAAAGGGGCGTACGCACTATCTATTTTTGTAGTATATATTTTTTCAATGAGAGTGGGTATTCATAAGAAAATATAAAATTCCGTATGGGGATAATTAAATTTGAGAAAAATGCGAGTTATGTTTGTGTCTTTTTAGCGAAGAAGGATATTTCAAAAGAGAAAAGCACATTTAGTGTTCTGGAAAGCTCGTATTTCTGAAAAAAATCTTTAATTCTGGAGAAAATTGATGGCAGCAATTTTCAAAATTTATAGGTTGTTATAACATTGACATAACGTTTCTCCACACTTGATGATTTCTATTTTAAAAGATTCAATCCCGCTGAAACAAATACAAAAATAACATCAAATTTTTCAAACGTGCTATACCATTCCTCAAAATACTTGGTGAGCTTTTCTATTAAAATACCCATTTTCGTTCAAACATAATTTGTTAGATCATCTGAATAATTGATGATTTTTTGTCAAAATGTAGATTTTTGTTGCGAAAGCCCAAACGGAATCTCAAATTTACAAAACTTAAAATATTTCTTTAACAATTGATCATGCTATAGCTTTTCGCAATAATTCCTAATTTTTTTTTTAAATATCCTTTTCCTTACGAGTCATACCAACAGTCTTATTACATATTTCATTCAAGATAAAAATCAAAGAAATTTGACTTAACTTGATAGAAAAGGTTAATAAGACTATTTTATAGAACTCTTCCGTGGGAAGCCGGGGGGGGGGGGGGTTAAAACTTTGATTTCAAGTCTTGGAACCATCAAAAGTTTCAAATTTGCAAAATGAGGGTTGACATTGCCCGGAACATCTAAAACCCATCAAGAACGCTAGAAATATGAAAAAGGTAGACAAAACTCTACAAATACTTTTAATTTGCAATAGATGCGTACCCCTGGAATGAATTCAGAATAAATTTGTACTCATTTCGGACAAACGCAAACAATGTTTGAAAGGAAAGAGCAATTGGAAATTTGCGTATTGTTCGGGAAAATTCGTTCAGAATTATAGAATGGAATGTCGTATATTATATGAATATATTCAATGATGATTACCAATAAAATGGCGGGTAGCCGCCAGGGATATGACGAGAGTATAAAAAATCTTCATAATTTCCAGTTAGACCAAAAACTTTTTACACTATTATTGAACAATTTGATAACAACCCAACTACAGAATATTCTACTGCGTGGTTAGCTTGTATAACTTATCTCATAGATGAAAAAATCACGCTTGTCATATTAAATATTTACATTTCCTGTAATTAGGTGTGTTAATTTCAACACAATTTGTAAGCTTTGCGATTTAAGATTAATTTAAAATGTAGAATTTTGTAAGCTAATAATAATTTTGTAAGCTAATATACCTGTTGGATCTCGAGCTTAGCGCTCGATTTGGTATTCATCTCGCGCTTCGCGCTCGATAATGTATTCCCCTCGCGCTACGCGCTCGGACATATTTACCTGACGCTTGAAGCTCGGTTCCTCTAGGTTTTCGCACTTCGTGTACTCGCTATTACGCGCTTCGCCGGCAA
>JAABKJ010004156.1:0-24783 GCA_011634705.1 Andricus grossulariae
GTTTCGCACACAGTCTGCTCAAATAAGGTCCTTTAGGCACCATTTAGAAGCATGAAAACTTCAACTTTTGAGGTGGGTGTTGCAAAAAATCATTTAAGGAAACGAGATTCGAAAATCTCGTTACAATCGATCGTTTTGTTAAAAATCTCGATCGAATAAGACTAGACGATATTAGAGTGCATTATAGCAAACCGAGATTTTAGTAAATTCTTGATCAATTCTCGTATCGTCTCGCTCGAATTCTTCTGAAGCAAAAAAATCTGCTTCTGAATATAAATTCAATTAGGCCCTATCATTATTATTGAATTATTGAAGCATGTTCGCTTCGTTCATTAAATGCCAATAAGGTATCATTTGACCGCAATTATACCATCATGCCAATTATAGGCTGACGAATGCGGTGTACCACATTACATTGACTGCTACAATAATCAAGAAGTAGTAGACAGCAATTTAGGACTTCCCTACACGTTGCTAGAAAATTCAATCGCAAAATTTCAAGTGGTCTAAAATCATGAACCGATCTTGCACAAATAAAACAAGTCTGTCCTGTATACTTGTCGACGCTATTAATAAACTGCAGAGTACGAATAGTTTTCAGGGCTGTAATACCATTTTCTAATTACCCCAGCTTCTACAAATTTTATTCATTTACCACCATTAATTTCCAATAAAAAATGATTAGTTACACCAATGGAACGTACAAGCTTTATAAATCAATTTTTAAAAAGAAACGAAGTTACCAATCCCAGTTACAGAAGTATATAATACAAGCATTTTAGTTTTTACTTATTTTCTCATTTCGAAATAGAAATGACCAGCACGAAAAGAAAAACGGAATAAAATTTTATTTTTCGTTATGACCTAGTTTTGAACTAATTGCTGAAGATCTCTCGTAACTTCTTTTTTACTGCCAGCGACACTCACAAAGTTGAGAAACAAAGCTCTGGGAGTAGTAATGAAAAAATGTAGAAAAAATGTTGAAAAATGTTAAAAGATTGGAATCTTAAATTACAAGTCATCCAGAAAACGACATTGTTCATCATAGTACAAAGCGTAGTTAATCAGTCGAGAAGTAGGTTCACTCCCGTGAATCTTTTGTTGAAAAATCTCATGCTGAATCGTAATTCGCAATGCATTTCCGAGCTTTTGCATTCACGCGCCAAAATTGTGAATTGGTCTATTAGTGAATTTTAATTTGATACAATAGTTTATATCTGTTTTCAAATCATTAACCACCATTATTATGATTTAACGATTTAAAAATAATACAAATTATTTATGTCTTGATCTACCTCATTCTAAAACTTATTTTGTTACTTCCTGGACACGATTTAAGTTGATTGGTAGAATTTATGCACGTCAGCTTTCACCGTAAGATAGCCATTTATTTTTGGAAACAGCGAACTTCTGTTAAGCTTCTTCGCATGATTCTTAATCAATCTCTAAAACGATTCTTGTTTCTGAATACACTATTATCAACGCCGAAGTTCCTAAAGTTTTTGTATTTAGTTTGATAAAAACAAAGAACACTTAATTTGGTTAATAAAAATCAGACTTTTCAGCTTAATTTGACCTAATTCTTTGGTTTTAAAGTCATAAGCTTTCATGTTTTTTTAGAACGCGATAACATATATTTGGAAACTGTCCAAATTTTTTCCTAGAACTGAAGTCATTGTATATCTTAGGTCCGATATTTATAAATATTTTCAAACGCGATTAATATTTTTTAGACTTTATGAATTGATTTTAAAAGTTGGAACGATGTAAATAAATATGTTACTTATTTGATTACCTTAACACTTATCGCGTAAGAAATTATTTTTTATATATTTGAGTTTTCAATACTTATTCTTAGGATTTTTTCTACAACTAAAAAAAATATACTGTCTAGTATCACGGAATTTTCCGTAAGGTTAACCGATCCAGTACGGCACTGAGGAGGAAAATTCCGTAATACTAGAAAGTGCGTAAAAAAGCAATATGTCGGTCCCTCTGAACGAAAGCGCATTTTTGTGTTCCAGCTGGATATCTCACACTTAAATATAAATAAACATTTCTCTTGCCAGTCGCTACCTTATATTAGGGGATAATCTTTAGAGATATCGGACGAGATTTTCAGCACGCAGTATTAGCAGGATAACCAGGCCCTGTAAACTAAATTTTTTCAAACAGGGAGTGGTATTTAGTTGATATAATGCGACAGAATATTTAGAGCTATCTCTATACAAACATTTTTATCTTTTAGAATTTTTGAAGTTTTTAATTTTTATTTTATAATTAAAAATTTGTTAAGCATCAAGAATATAGCAACATATTAGTTATCAAATTTGTTCATTATGATTACACAAATCGATTGATTTATTTAACAGCCATGTATGATCATAAAATAAAATTACGATATTATATAGATTTGTCGATTTGTTTAACGTTTATAAGAGAAAAAAACTCAATTTTTGAAATAAACGAATATTTTGAGTATTAATAAATTTATTGATTTTTGTGGAAATAATCTATTGAATTATACAAAATGTTTATATAACCAATGAAAAATGAACAATAAATAATAATAAGCCATGATAAATATTGAACAAATAATATACAATAAATGTCGGCGTCCGCATGAAAAGTGCCCTTATGGCCGGTATAGAGTTACGCATAGGGCATATGGCCCGATGAATTCCCATCACTTTAAGCCTAAAATGAATCCTCTAAGTTGAAAAATGAGTCACCGGGGCATTTTTTAATTTGGAACTTTGGAAAACAGTTTTTCGAGAAAAACGCATCTAAACGTGGCGAGTGCTATAAGCACACATGTTATAGTTTTTCTTCGAACATGAAATATACTTACTTCCAGTTACTATTCGGATATGAGTATAGTCACAATTAATTCACTATAGGTTCCTGTAATCATCCCCCACCCAAACTAAAAAATTATAATTTTGACCTCAACTTAGAACGCGAATTTCTCCTAAACTAGAACCGGCCATAAGGACCTTTTTCATGCGGACGCCCACAAATAATAATTAACCGCAGGAGGAATCACGTTTTTCATCCTCACAGACTCCTATTATAATGCAAGAAACCCTTTCCCTCCCTCATGAATCAATAATATGTTTAAATAATTTCTTATCTGAGAAGTATCTGTAATATAAAAGCGATTGTAAAATTTTACAAATTAATAAGAATATTAAAATAAAAAATAAAATATTCGTCGTATTTGCTATCAAAAACAACTTGACAAAATATAACTTTTAGTAGCAATGTAAATAATAAATAATGTTAAGAATAATAATAAAGAAGTTTATTATAGATTATTTTATCATAATCGTACAAAATGGATTCTTGCCAAAGTCTTATTTCTTTATAACTATATTTATACTCACATCAACAATAAATACAAAACGATCATCAATGAGAATCACAGCGTTCATGAAATGATCACAATTAAAGATACACGATATAATGAACAAGCCCCAAAATACTTTAGAGCGATGTTTACTTACGAAGTAATTTCATTCAGTCATTCTTTTTGCTGAAAAACAAAACAAATTACACTCACATTTAGGTCTGGAAACCTCTCTTAAAACCTGTTTGTAATTCCCATTGAAAAAAGATTTCAAAAAAGCCTATTACCGCATTTCGATCCGCAGGACTAAAAAGAAGAGGGTCCTTGACGTCAGAGTGACTTCCGAGTGCGATATGAGACTACGAATCGAATCAGTGTCTAGATCTGAGCTTGACAGCCCAGATCATCCTTTCGATCCCCTTCTGTTCGCGAAATCGCGTTTCCGCGCGATTTACGTAGAAGATGGGGGCGTTGGAATTTCGAAACGAGTTTCTCGCCGACGTCTATAGGACGTTTCGCCTCAAAGCTCAAGGCTCAAGGACGGATGTCGTGGTCTCTCAATAAAGCTGCATTCCCAATGGCAGCAGCTCGTAGAGGCATTGAGAATCACAACCCTGAGTCAGCCATGCTTTAGAGCTTCCAGATTTCGATGATACAGCAATGTCCACACAAATCCAAGAAATGGCATCAAACTACCTCAGAAAATTCTTACACAGCTCCACTTTAGAAAGAGAAACAAGGTTCGTTAGAAGAAGGAAGAACAACTCGAAGTGGTGGAAGAAGATCTTGCCAGAAATAACTAATAAGACATTCACTCTACGACGGGCGGCCATCCGGCCCGGACGAACGCGGTGCGTCCCGATCCCCGTTTAGTAGTACCGAGTCATTTTTGCAATTGTCGCCCATCTGAGATCAATTTCAATCCATAAAGAACAAAAAAATACCTCGCATTTCATATCTCACACATCCGTTTGCACTAAACTGAAAAAGCCGACCTGCCTGCCTGCCTGCTATATCATCAACCAAAGATCCTCTGGTTTGTGTGATCCTTACCAAAAGACCTAATGACTAAGTGTCTGACAAAATCGCGAAAAATCGGTATGTTACGTGACAAGAGTGCTATTTTAATTGCTCTTCAGTTTCTTCCCATTGGAAAAGTTCCGAATTTGTGATCCCTGAAGGTGTTGATCCCTGTCTGGTCTTTTAGTGTCAGTGATTTGAGTGATTCTTCCGAGTGTTTCTACCAAGGGGTTTGATTGGTTCTTCGAAATGGAAAATGGTAAAAGCCAGTGGAACTTATTTGTGGTGCTGACGTCCCAGGATATCAACTTATATCCCTTAAAATATAAAAAGTTATTAAACAGATTTTATAATTATTGAATTAAAAGTTTTCTTGCAATGCGACAAAATTTTAACGTATGTCTAATTCGAAGAACGGATACGATCTCTTGTGCCAACTACATGCGCAGAGAGCGAGGTGTATTTTTATACGAAGCTTGATTAAAAGACGCATAGAATTAAATTTTACCCATGGTATGTGATGATACCATTATAACATAAAACCACATGTAGAACATACGAGTATGAGCAGCTTGGCCACCATAATGGTCTCATGTTACTGCTATTTTTTCATATCGATATAAAATGGTGTAATACGTTTAACCATTTGAAAATAGTCTCGCTGAGATGGAGTTTTTTTCACCTTTTCTAAGAAATATAAAATAAATATGTTAACTTCCAGGATGATTTTCCCATAAATATCAAGATTTTAATAACAGAAATCGTGACAAAACTAAAGTCATCCTTAAAAATTCTGGAAGTTATTTCTAATCATTTACTACAATGGTAAGTAAATTAAAAGAAACAACCTGTCATCTGAAAAAATTTTAATAGCAGTATTTTTGCACTCTGCCCAGGGTGGGGCTCAAACAAGTTACAATGAAAATTCTAAATAAATGGATTTTTTATTGTTTATGGTAATATGGCATCTCAGGAATATTTTAAGATGAAAGTGGTAATAATGGAGGAGTGTTTTTGAAAAACAAAAACTAAATTTTTGTATTCACTTGCTAAGAAGTTTTAAGAAAAAAATAAAAAGAATCAGAGGAGTGGTTTTTGAAAAAAGTAGATTTTTGTATGTAAATAAAATGTAAACATTCTGCATATCTAATTGAAAACTACACGATTGGCATATTTTTGATATCATAATAACATTTTACTCATTGAATATAAATATCAACAAACAATAGTTGGTTTACAAACATTTTAAAAAGTATATTAATAAATTAATTGTTATACATAACGTTTAATTTTGAGTCGCAATAAAAGTGTACACTACTACATTCAAATATTTTGTCTTGCGCAAATCTTGTCATTCCATATCAATTATATACACAAACCTAATCTTTTTAAAAATCGCCCCTCCGATAATGTTCATTTTTATCTTGAAATATGCGTGGGATCACATCGATATATACTGATATATGTTGTTTCAGAAGAAATTAGGCTGGCTTTCTGAAAATATTAAAAATCGATTTTCTCAACAAAAAAAAAAGGCCCACACTTATATTTTTTGCCACTTTTTTCTTGAATTTACACTTTTATAAGGAAGACATCTTGTGAGTTCTATGCAGACCTAATAACTTTTGTGACCCGAAGACTTTTTCTCATAAAATGGAATTTTCTAACATCCCTCGCTAACGACAGATACGAAAAAATTTAACTTGAAAGTTTTCACGCCTGAAAAAGTTCCATGAAAAATGTCTTAGCTCTATTGCGATATCTTGCATTGTTTACTAGAAAAATTCAAAAATTATATTCCTAGGAAAAAAAAATTCTCCCGGCCTCAAAAATGGGTTAGCCCGCACTTATTCAAGCCGAAAAAAATACCCGCAAATTTTATTTTTATCGTAAAAACCATGGAAACCCCATAAAAGTTTAGTAAACGCAACAGGCTTGAGTCGTTGTAAAGAGGTAGTCACAGTAGGGCCGAACACTTACTGGACTCAAGCCTGTTGCACTTACTAAATTTCAATAGCGATTTTCTCAGAACCTATCCATCTGTGAAGAAAAGTGTCAGGAATCAAAAATATATATTTTGATTGAATCCACAACTTTTGTGCCACTATTCTTCCGAAATGGTTTGTATTAACCGAGATAAATTCAAAAAACCATGACTTTTATGGGTTTTCTATAGTTTTCAGCATGAAAATCTCATTTGGGGGTATTTTCACTATCATATTCCTAATCAGCGCGGCAAAAAACATAGGTGCACAGAGTTTCAAATTATTCGGAGGTATGCGCTTTTCGGAAGTGCAATCAAATATTTTCTGGAAACCCCAATTTTTTGGTATCTGTCATTTTTTGCGAGAAAAATGAGAAAATTCGACTTCATGAAAAAGAGGAAAACATTAAGAAGATGTGTTTCTTATTAACAATTTTTTAGAAAATCGACTTTTAATATTTTCAGAGAAACGTCCGGCACTTTTGCCATTATTCACCTTATTTCCATTTTCAGACGTATTTTAAAAGAAGGAGATAAACGATCTCATAATCACAAAGAAAACGATAAAGATCTTAATAAGGTCAAAAATTATACAGGTTTAAAAAAAAAAGTTAGGTTTATTTTAAAAACACAAAATTCGGATACACATAACTTTGTAGAAGTTTTTTTTCGCAAACCGAAAGGATACGTATCAACTAATTTCTTCTAAAAAAACATATTTCGTCCCAAAGAGATTCTGCGACTTCCATAGTAGGACCTGCCTGATTTGAAATGGATTCGGTCGGGGGGTAACAAACAATAACATTAAAAAAAAATCTAATAAAAAAAATTGGAACCAATATTTACTATATAACCTTATGAATATTTCTTTATGTCTTTCTAATTAAATGCGAAAATGGACTTTTTCAATAAGCGCCCGACCGATTATTATTTTCGTTTTCATCTTAAAATGTTCATAGGATGCCGTATTGCTCTAAAGAACCAAAAATCCCATTTACATGAAACTTTCAATAAAACTTCCTGAGTCGAAATGTTGGCCCTACTTTAGCCCTGCATGATTCCATTTAAGGCCTCCTTAAGTCCTGCTTAGCCCTCCACGTCGTCTTTTGAATCCCATTGGACCTCGAGGCACTCTTTTGATTCACTTACGTCCTGAAGAACTATGTGCTTTTCTCGTATTTATATAATTTAATTATTTCATTTACTTACATATTTATTATAATTATTTTATTCACTGAATTTGTCAATATGCATAATAAAAACAGTTATGGTATATCAGGCAGAGCTATAAAGTTGGTTTCTCTGAAATTCGAAAAAAATCTATACAAATTTGAAATTCGTTAATATCTTCTGTTCTGTTTTTAATGGGGCAACACTTATGGCACATTATTTATCAGCCCAATTTTGAGTATTCGAACCATAACATGAACATAGAAATTTGTAGTATTTTTCGGAAAATGTACCAAAAAAGTTAGTTTTAGCTGCAGATTTAAGTAATTTCACATATTTTCAGAAAAAATTATATATGTGTGTGTGTGTGTGTGTGTGTGTGTGTATATATTATACCAGAAATTGGTTTTGAGATTATTAATCATTGTGAATCACAGTAATGTTCAATGATGTAGGTTCTGAAGAGTTTTTTTATGGGAATAATAAAAAAGTAACATCACACGAGAAAATGACCTCTTACTCCTGGACAAACAGGGGGACACCAAAAGTATAGGGCTAATTTTATACTCTAATTATATTTCCATGAGAAACAGCAATGTTTTTTTTAAACAATTTTTAATTGACAGCCAACAAAACCAATTGCAACAATTAGTGAACTGATCCCTATACTTTGGTGTACATGTGTTTGTCCTGGGGAGAATGGTCATGTGACGTCACTTTTCGTTTAGAGGATTTCGAGGGCTACAGCAGGACCTGAACAGCGGACTTAGGAGGACCTATAGAGGGCTAAATTTTTATTAAATCAGGCCCTCTCTTGGTCCTGAAAGTGAGAAAATGGACTTTTGTGCCACTTTCGAGGACTGAAAGGGGGCTTAATCTAATACAACTTAAGACCTCTACAAGCCCTCCTAAGTCCTATTCAGTCCTACAATTTAGAGGTGTAAAAGAGGGCTAAAATTTTGACTCGTATGTCTATATAAAATATTCACTACTAATCGAAAATGAAAAAACTCTGTTTTATTATTTGCATAATTCATCATAATTTTTATAATACCAGAAATAAAATTGTTCACAACACTTAGAAAAATATTCACATTTTAACTAAAATAAGTTTATAGTCAACGAATTCGGCTAGTTCTGAAACAATATATTGCTTTAATTGTAATTAAATAAAATAATTATATTTTTAAATAAACTAGGCTTCACAATTTAATTTATTAAAATTGAATGCTGCAAGGCGTTAGACGTTGAAGTAATACAAAAAATTGAATGACCCTGTAGACACAACGTTTTTAATTAGAGGGGAGACCACCCTACAGTAAGTAATGAGCCTACAGTAGCTGATAATCATTAATTTAAAATACTAATGTATGCAAAATAATTAATTTTATTTAATTAACAGTTAGTACACCATACACGTTAATAAATTAAAATTAGAATTAATTATTTTAGACATATTTGTATTTTTAATTAGTGATTATCTACTGCAGGGTGGTCTCCCCTGAGGAAAATTTTGGAACAGTAGAATCATTTCTAACCCGAATAGTTAAAAAATCTTCTTCAATTAATACAAAAAAAAAGGTTTAAAAATGATTAAACATAATATTGTTTCAAAAACAATACTGCCTCTTTTAAAAAATTCTTCGAATTTTCTTAACATTTTTGTACAAAGTTTTATTTTTTGCACACTGAAACCTAACACATTTTTTCAGTATGTTATCCCATATAAAAATACCATTACAAAAATCACTCATGGGCTTATTTTAATATCTTGTCAACAATTTCAGAGAAAAATTGTATCTTGAAAATGACTGAAAAATTAAGAAATCTTATGCGACCAAAAAAAACAGGTGGTCTGACAATTCTGAAGGTTTCTTTTAATCCAAAAATAACATTTGCACTGAAATAGATCCGAGTTTCTTTACTGCAGCACAGCAAAATACTGTCTAACATGAAATAGAAAAGAATTATTTTGTTCTTTTATACAGAACTCACAGCGCCAATTACAAATCGATATTATTATTTTTCTCACAACAAGCCGGTTATTTTTAGAGAATATTTCTTTGAAGATCGATTTATAAATCAAAACGTGAAGTACAGTAAATCAAATGGCAGCAGAGAAGAAAAATGGTTAGGGGAGAATGGTTCATATTCGATAATGTGAATTTTCTCATAATAGAAATACTAAATGTAATCTACAAATTTTTTTCAAAATATATAAACCAATCACTTGTAAGAAATAACTAAAATTTATTGATCAAATATTTACTGGTATCCAATACGTACTATCCTTCCTTATTCATGAATAAAAAATATTTTCGAACCTTTTTTTTACAGTTTGAGTCTTTTTTTATTCATCTCTCATTATTTTTCTCATAGTGTCCTATTTATAGCTTCATCATAAAATGGGATGACCATATTCTCTGAATATATTAGATTTCTAACAAAACCTTGAATAAATAGGACAGTTTATTGATCTTCTCATATTTGTGTAACATAAAAGGTGATTGTGCTTCATAAAACCTTACGTATTTCTAAAAACATTACGTTCAGAGCTTTCGAGTGCATTAGAAGCAAAACAATAAGCAAAGAAAAAAAAGAACAAAATTTAAATAACAATTCCGCATTTTAATACGAACAAATTAATACCTTCCAATTATGATGAGAATGTAAAAAGACGAAAATTTTCCAAGTGATATCAGCACAGCTCAATTCAGTTCCATTTATAGAAAACAAATTTATAATTAAAATTCTGGTCTTCCTTCCTTGAAGAGTATAAAAGCAAGTTGGTAGCAATCTGATGCAGAATGCAGTACCACTTCCGTCTATTTCTTGCTCTGTGACATTTACGATTATGAACGGTCTGACACCTTCTACGTAAAAGTAACAGTGTTGATGGTAATTTCCACTGTCGGCCCCTGCCAAAAGTACTAGTGATCGTGATTAATTTAGTTTTATTTACTTTGTTTACTGGGACGATTAGCAGCTCATGCTGCAAAAGCTGGTGCTCTGATAATATCTTCACGACCCGAAAAGATCAATGGTCAGCGTTTCCACCCTTGCCTTGGAGAATCGGTGATGGTTCGCGACTTTAACGAGAACTAATACCCGTGCAGTCGATGCGCATGGAATACGAATGACACCTTGATCTCGATAACGCTTTCACGACTCTCGTGGATTACAGGGTCGTATGTTCTCTGAACAGTCCACGCCGTCCTCGACCAAGGCAACAGGATTCTAATTAATTCTAATATAACGACCGGTACTTCACATCTGGTAGTGACGTTTCTAATGGATCGTCATGTGTCTTACCCAGCTGATTCCGACGTTTGTACACTTTGCAAAAGGGATTTGGGCTCTGTTTGATCATGAGGATTATGCTCATGATGTGGTTAACAAACTAGGAATTACTCCCCTAAGTCAAATTCTAATCGGAGGATTCAAATGAGTTCAGTGCTAGATACCAAAATTCGTGAAAACAAAGGTCATTTGAGGCTTGAATTTTCTTCGGTTGAAGCGGAGCACCCTTAATTCTGTACTAAAACGCGATATTGCTGGTTCTAGGTTTCACAATTGTTAGTTGTAAGCTTCTATAATTTTTACCTAGAAAAAGCAATGTTAGTTTAATCTAAATAATGTTTGGAAGAAGTTATCACCATTTGAAAACATGTTAACTTCCGACTTTTTAAATTTTAATCGTATAATTATAATACAATTCTTAAGGATTACTTAGGGGAAATAATCTTTGAAGTTCAAATTCAGTCTCAGGAAGACTCATGGGCCAACGCTCTACTGATGTATAGTGGCGTTTCCAGTTCAAATCCAGGCTGAGGCAGATTTTTTCTCATTCTTCAAAAAATTATTTGTCCGAGGTCATCGTTAGTTTCGAATTTCAATTAACTAGAAAAAGCAAATGCCACATTCAGAAGTGCCGAATCAAGGATGCACCACTTAGCCCCAGTGTACTGCATTGGTTAATATAAATAGCTTTGAAATAAAAAAGAATTTTCCGTTTGAAAGGATATTCATTTTTTAAGTAAGTAAATTCGATCATTTTTAAGGATTTTTAAGACTATTTCAAATCCATAAAAACTTCATAATAATTTATTAAATTGGCCCATTGTTTATTTTCACGAATTTTGAAGAAGGAATCTAAGTGGAATTCGGAAAAAATATTTCAGTTAAAAATGGTTTATTCAACAAAATCTGATTTAATAAATGTGATTAAAAGTTGATTTTATTAATTAGAAGAATTTTTACAACTCCATTGGGGAGAATTTGCTTTAAAGAATTTTATTTAGGAATCACACCGTTAAAAGATGCGGCACAGTTGTGAAGATTCTTTCAAGGAATTAAATCAGTCCTAGATCATTAGCCTATTTTCCGAAATATGATGAATCGTTTTATAATGTAAATTTACGTATTTTTCAAATTGTATAAATTCAAGCAATATATTCAGAAATCATTGAAATATTCTTTCAAACAAGTTTTGCAACCCCCTTATGGAAATATAAGTTGACGAAAACTAATAGGAATATCAATATTTCTAGCAATAGTTTTTTTAATAGGTCTTTATCATAAGAAAACATATCCCCCTAGTTTTCCATGACAAATTGCAATGTAAATGCTTCTTCTGTAGATTGAATTCCTAAGATCTCATTCATTTGTAACAGAATCCAATTCTTGAATGGAAAACCTTATCAATAAAGATCTAAATCTTTGGTTTGTTTCAGGCCTTCAGGGTGACTGTATATCACTTGGATAGAATATAACGAGAACCCTGTGTCCCCTTTATCGAAAAAAGTCTTCCTCAATTTTCTAGCTCATCCGCAAAGTCCTTTTAACCGATATTCAAAGATAGAAGATAAAAAGGTTTTTCACCCCATATAAGGGTTCCTACTACCCCATTCATATATGTCCCCAGGTCAATCTACAGGCTAATTTATCTTCAGAAAACATCTCTTCGAGATAATAATCCTGAGTAGCGCAATTATCTATTTAAAAATGTGTAAGGGTCCATATAAAATGGGCCGTTATGACTTTTGATGAATTTTTCTTAAAAAGTGATTTAAAAAAATTCTAACTTCAAAAATGCCCCGGCGACTCGTTTTTCAAAATGCCAGGAAACTCTAGAATTAATAAGTGAAAATATGTCCTTCAAAATTATATCAATGATTTTTGATCATAAAGGTAAATTACAAACCAGTATTGGGCTTGGCCGAAAATTTGATGGCCTTATGGTTATAGATAGCTTAGCAACAATCTTGGCAGTTTTGGGAAACTTTGATCAAATATTTGCATGTCTAGAAGGTTTCAGGATTGATGGTTATTCCAGATTGATAAGCAAATATCTCAATAAATTTAGTCTTGATAAATTCTATTCCCGCAAGAGTTCATCACACACGAATAAGTTTTGTCAAAATAAAACATTCTAATCTCATAAAACAACTTGCCCTAACAAATTGAGAAAATCTATTACATTAGGAGATTCTTACAGAAATTTTTTGTTATTAAAATAAGATATTCTTCGGAAGAAGTTTCTATGGCATACGAAAAAATTCAAGAAAGAAAAGAAAGTCTTATAAGAAGTGGCTTCTGATAAGAAAATTTGCACAACTATTTCTTCCGTTTTTAAACCTCTTTGAAAGAATTTTCTTATATTTTATTTTCTCAATTTAAAATTGCCATAAAAGGATGAAACACGCAACATTTTAAATATCACCCTAGGTGAAAAAGTTATTTATATATAGTGGACAAGACAATTATATTTTTCATTTATTTTATAATTTTTCCTGTGTAAAACAAATGAAAAATATCAGTGTTTTGTTCACTATATATAAATTATATATAACTTTTTCACCTGCGACATCACAAAGCACAGCATTTTTTCTGATTTATTTTAACATAGAATTTTTCCACAAACTGTATGCAAATTAAAAATTGTAATTAAAATGCTCTCACAAATTTCTTTTATGTCATCAAAAAGTGATGTGGTCTTTTCATATAATAAAGATAAATGCAAATGAATGCAAATTTCTAATAATGAAAGGATTATTTAGAACGAGAAACAAAAATTCTGCTATGAAATTTCTACCAATTGTAATTTTTGGGCATCTTTAATTTAGAAATACATTGTATATGGCCACATAAGTGATTCCTTTCGGCAACATAAATTATTCTTTGAACTAAAGAATATTGGTTTCATTGAAAAAATTATCTTTGTGCCAGCAATCTTTATTTAATACTCTTTATATTTTAATCAATTAATTTTGTATGATTTGAACAATTGATTTTGTTGGTCACATATAAATGCAATTTTTCCAATTCTAAAAAATATTTTTTTTAAATAGATAAAAACTCAGAAGCAGTGAAACTCGGAAAAAAGTCTTATGTTCATCTTTTCTTTCCTTACAGTTTTCCGTGAGATACATGCTAGAATCAAAATAGCTTGTGAAATGAAATTTTGCAAAGCTATTCTTAAGAAAATATAACTTTTAAGATTTAATACATTGAAAATATTATAGAAACTTTATGAAAGTATTAGAAGGACTAAAATTACGAACACTTGGCGAGATTATTATTAATAAAAAGAACATGGAAAATCTCGGCAAGTTTTTATAATTTGTTTCATTTTTATATATTTTTAAACATTTAATATAACTTTTTTAACTGAATACATTTTACAAATTATATTTCTTTTAGTCAGAAAAGTATGTAAATCTCAACACAATACATGGCTAAATTTACGCTTAAGTGCATCAATTATTTGAGGGTTCTCGTTAGATAACCGAAGTTAAGCAGCGCTTTGCTCCATTTTATTCAGACGAGGTCGTCGTACGAAATATACCTAACTGATAATATATTAGAAAACAAATAATATAAGTATGTATTAAATTGAGTTATAACAGATTTTTTCTTAGTTCAATATTACAGGCTCCAGGTCTACTAAAATACAACAAAAAATCTATTTTTTTGCACAAACAATGTGAGGTAAAGCAGGCAACCCGGAATTTTCTATTTCACGACTTGATATTGCTTTTTCTGGATAAAAAATGGGTCTTCTGCGTTACCTCACAATTCTTACTAAATCCTGTTTACGGTAAATGTTTAGTCAAATAATATTATCTACAGGTTTTGACTGACAGTTAGCTCAGTAATAATAATAATTCATTGAAGCACTGATTTCCTTTTTGCTTTCCAATCAATCACTTGTTACCAATTCAGATTTGGAGAGTATGCAAACTTGTAAGAATGTTGAAAAAATAAAATTTAAGTTTTCTAGTGCTTTTATCCCTATTTTTACTCATAAATAGTTTAAAGATAAGTTGGTACTTTAGTGAAACTTTATTTGGAATTCCGTCGGCACCTTTTTAATTCACTTCTAATACAAAAGTTGGATCAGTATTTCCCTTAAATCACACCTTTTTTCTGATAATATTTTAAAGCCAGAAAATCTCGGATGACCTTCAATCTAGTCTCTAGTTCAAGGTCTTCGAATCTTCGGATTAAAAGCTGTAATAGTGTTTTTTCGAGCCCGATCCTTTTTTTCTGAGCCTATTCCTCGTTGCAGCAAGATAGTCGTCGATCGTCGTCTAAATGTCTAAAATTAAGTGTTAGATAATCTGCACAGCCTGGTGGGTTACTAAAACGGTAGCATGCGCCGGCAGTGTTCATCTCTTGCGAGCAAAGTGACGGTCCGAAAGCTTCGAAGCGTGTGTGATGGTGACGATGAAGAAGAAGCGGAGCGTGCCAGGAACCTCCCTACCTCATTCTCTCTTCTAAAGTCGCTTAGAGTTCGAGACTTCGAGTCCGCGTGTTCTAATATGGCCACCGGGTGTCCAATTACCTGACCCATCTGCTCCACACGCTTTTTCGTTGTTCTTATTTTTTTCCTTCATTTGTATTCCTCATATTTATTCCTCATTTTCTAAGACCTAAGATCCTCATCATCAACTGTAGAAAGTAGAATGTAGATAGGATTTTTCTGCTCTCTCCCAAAGACATTTTCAAAAGGCCTTGTTCTACCTTAACCTGCGTTGCACCGCCAGATCACATCGCATTTACCCTATAATTTCTGAACGTCTCTCGCGATGTCCCTATCACGGAAATCCGGACACGGATCCAACGTGACGTCAATCGGGAAGCGTGTAATGCATATATATTGTTTATCAAGGGGGAGGCAAACATAGTCCCACCCATCTAACGGGTTATTGATTGCTGCAAGTTGCACTGTTTTCATCTTCGTTTAATTTTTTCATTTTTTAGGAAGAATATTTTGTTCGGTATTTATTTATTTAGTCTTAGCCTGATTGTTCCGAAAATGAGAACAATTTGTTTTTGTCTCTCGATTCTCTCATCGGCATTATATTTTCAAACATATTTAAAAAACAACAAGTTTCATAGAAAAATGTGATTAATTTTTTTAAACACTCCTTTTACAAGGTTATTTTTATAAATACATTAATACATTTCAGACTATCTTTAAATAATAGCACTGACTAGTATTACGGAATTTTCTGAGCGCTAGCCCGGAATGAGCTGAAAAAGGAGTTAGCATTACGGAAAATTCCGTAACCGTAGACAGTTCATTGAATATTTTGTTATACTTGTAAAAAAACGTTAAAACTTGGCCACAATCATCACAAAAATATCATAATGATTTCCATAAAGAACATACCATTTCGAGACAAAAAAATTAAACTAGATAAGAGAAAGAATTTTGTGTCACGACCAAAAGTTCAACTAAACTTTAATTGCATAAAATTCATTTTTATTAGCTTTATATAAAAACTGTACCTAAGAAGCAAGTAAAAAATATTATTAAAGAATCATAGGAGTAACTTCTTAGAAGAAAATTCACTGTAAAAACTAGAGATCTCCTTTTTTACGGTATCATATTTTGCGTGTCCTGTGTTTGAATAGGATAATTTCATGATGTTGTTTTCAACGTAAAGCAAGCGACTCTGGGTTCCCACTAGTGGTCTCATTTTTGTAACAGTCAAGATTATTTTCGAGATATTTTAATACCTGCACTTAGCCCTAAAATACTAATTCTTTAACAGTGTACACGTACAAATATAAAACAAAAATGTAAAACTGTCTAATAATGTGTTTTAAAACTACACAATTTTTAGTTTTATTAATAATAACGATAAGATTTTTCATCTGAGTTTCAAATATATTTCACTTGAATGAATTCTAGCTGTCTACTAAATAAATAAAATATAAATGATAGTACTACGATTCAATCGTTTCCTGATTGAAGTTTTGAGTGATTGGTAAACCTACAAAAAAGTGGAAAAATCGCCTTTCAAACAATTTTTCGAACTTGTGATTTCGCGACGTCAAAGCGCTCTGATGAAAAGCGCTCAATTTTGCTTCACGTAACACCAGAATCGACCCTTGTCTGCGTAGAAACATAGGTACCACGCACACTTTCAAATCAAAGTACCTTGTGTTACGCGTGTAAAAGGAATGTCGCGGTAAAATGAAAGCTTACCGAGAGAAAAAATTTACTTTCCTAGATTTTAGTTTACTTTTTCACAAAGAAAATCTTCGTATTAAACGTAATTTATTCATATTTCTTTCCCATAAGGATACGAAATTAATTTTATTCAAAGAAAACACTTTCTTCTTTAAAAACAGGTTTTCTAATTTGAAATATGAATCTGAAATTAAAATAGACGTACAATCTGCTTTTTAAATAGAATTTTGATCAAAATAATTAAGCTTCAAAAATTATTCCGTCAATCGTGGTAAATAGTTAAATTTTTAAAACTGAAAATTATATTTCTCCCATTTTTAATATATTCACCGTTCTACAGTGGTAAACAGTTCCATTTTAAAATAATAATGAATATTGTCTTAAATATTTTTAAATTCCTTAATTATTAAATATGCCCCACTTGTAATTCTATTAAATACAATTTTTAAAGAAGTGGTAGACTTTGGAGTTCTCTGTCGGTAGCGCCAAAAATGTTTTTTGTCGGTTATTTTTGAAAACCCTGATTAAGTGTGATTATTAATTAATATTAAGTGCATCCACTACTTAAATATTATTATAAACAATGGTTTAAAAAGGTTTTTTAGCCGCTGTTTTCCGACAACATCTCCCTCTTACCTTTCTAGCACCTGTTTGAAAAAATAATTCTGGAAAAATTACTTAAATAAATTTAAAAACGTGTATGTAACACTGTTACTTGCTTTTAACAAAACAATTATGTCACCTTAATGTTTTTTATTCACAATTTTTTAATAATAATTTTAAAAGCCTTGCTCATATTTGTTATAATATGAATATAATATAATGACCACATATAACATAAATTTAGTATATAATACTACAAGTAGTAAGTATATTATATTTTAATAGTAACCTCGCTCAATTATGTTAACATAAATAAACGGCAAGAAACTGTTTGTCCTGTACCGGCAGAAAATAATTTTCCAATTTTTAAACAGTTCAATTTTGAAATATAGCCTCAAACTTTTAGAAAATATATTTTTTCTCAATCATTTACAATTTTTTCACATACAATATTCAGTCATTTAGTTTGAAATGATTCATAATTAATATTTTCATTTGAAAATATTATGGTTATAGAATTTAGAAAAGTTTCAGAATAAATTATTTATTAAATTCGAGTTAGAATAGCAGTTTTCAATCCCGCAAATTTTGAACATTTTCAACTTCACATTTTGTTAAAATGGAACTATTTAAAGACTTTCTACTTGAAATTGTTCAATTTTCTACGCAATTTAACCTGCCTCATCAGAATCAAGTTTCATTCAAAAGAGCAGGGTAAAGTTTGTACCTTAGAAATTATGTTTTGGAAATGTCTCCTGAGTATTTTTACCAAGAATATGAAAAATTGTTTTTTGTTGTTTTTGATTAATTTATTTAATTTCTTTCGAAAATAACAAGTAACAAATAAAGTTTTCTCTGCTAAAAACCTTTAATTTTGCGTCCTATATGATTACATATTATTATTATGATTAATATTGATCAACTTTCCGCTCCCTTTTAGATTTTGAAAGATGTGTGAAAGACAACAGTTTTTTAAATCTACGTTTCTGGTGCGTTTTACGTGAAGCTTCTAAAAAACAAAACTAAAGTTCACAAATTTTTGAACAATTCAAGAAAATAATGTTTTAGCATTAATAGTTCTAAAGTTATGACGTCTCAAAGAGATTTTTTAGTAAAAAAAACGTTAAATCTTTTTCTTTTCGAATATAATCTTTTTTCCTGTACATGCTACATGAAAGTTGTATGAAAATGATTTTTAAAGTAGATTAAATTATCTTTAAAACTAAAAACAGTAATTGATTTTAGCTCTTACAAAATATACGAGTATGTTATAGTCTCTTATAGCTGCTTTTATGTGACTTTATTATGAATCGCATTTTTTATTTTAATAAATAATTATTATTTTTATTCTGTATGTATTTGCGTACTTTTCACTATTTTCTTTCATGCTTGTTCTTGGAAAAGAAAATCGTCAGAAGTCAGGGTTTAAAACCCTCATTTAGAAAAAATGTATAGATGCTTTATTGCTACTTTATATATTTCTAATGTTTAAATGCAATAAATGGGTTTTCGCATGACATTAGTGAATGAAGAATTCATTGGACTGTTGTAATCAAATAAAACAGTTACCATAAATTGGATTATTCAATTTGTAAAAAGAATTCCACAAAAAGCAGCCGGCTATAAGAGACTATAACTTATGTTCTAAAAGAGTTGAAATCAATTAATTTTTTAATTTGAAAAAAATTTAATCTACCTTAATTCAGTTTGATACAACCTTCACGCAGGATGTATAGGGCACAAGATATTGTTCGAACAGAAAAAGATTTAACTTTTTTTTTTACTCAAAAATCTCTTTAAGACGTCATAACTTCAGAACTATTTATGTAAGAACATTCTTTTTTTTTTAATTGTTCGCAAATTTTTAAAAAAATGTTTGCTCTTTGGAAGTATTGCGTAAAATGTGCCAGAATCGTAAAATTGAAAAAACTGATGTCTTTTACACATTTTTCAAATTCTAAATTGAAGCGCAAAGTCAATCAACATTAATCACATAGAAACATTTTTCGGACGCAAAATTAAAGGTTTTTGGCGATATTTTAAAAGGGGGCCTGAAGATTGATTAATTTAAATATAACATGTTTGCCTCTATTTTTTTTATACTTCTTGCAACACCATATTCAGTTAAAGGAGACGGAAAGCTTGACACGCGTATGTAACAATGCGAAAATCGTAGAAGCAATTAATCATGGTATTAAATTTAGACATAATTGAGAAGATAAAAGGAGTGCACTTGCAGACATGAAATCGGTCATTCGATTTTCACTACTATTCCAGTAACTTTTTGGAAGGATCACTTGACAAAGAAATACCCTTTCAATTTCCGTCACGCTAGAATCTGTTCGTTTTTCGAGATAAGTGAAAAGGTTTTAAAGAAAATATTTTTATTTTAGCTGATACAGCGCCCAATTTTGGTGGTCGAAAAGCGCAAAACATCGGGGCCCTATAAAAAGGGCCCCCAAACGGAAGGATCCGCCCTTAGGCGGAGTAAAGGGCAGGTGAGTAGAACAAAATTTATATTTTACATTCACTAATCATTGTGTATTATCTTTAATCATTATTTGTATTTAAACAATTTCTAAATATAAAAAGATCAATGAAATAAATTTAAAAATATATTTAGTGCCTATGCTTTTTATTCAGTAAAACAAAATTGTTTTTCATTTTATGTAATAAACATCTAATCCATGCGTTTAATCGTCTTTCTTTACTCTAAATATTATTAGTTATTTTTTTAGAGGAAAATTTAATTGGCTTGTAGTTGAGTATGCCTAATAAAAGCAACGAAAGTACAAAATAAAAGTTAATACGGATATAAGGAATGATAGGATATAGAGTAAATGGAATTCTAGCTTAATGGATTTCGCTCATTATGGCCGGAGATCGCAAAAGCTCTCCTTCGGCATAGGTAGCATTAAACGGATTAAGAGAAAATCTGATGGTACGATGCTGCAGAAAAATTAGTTCTCAAGCCCAACAAGAGCTTAATTTACCGGAAAATAGTTTTACTCTCGTACAAGGATCCAATTTATCATTTGAAAAAATTAGAATATAAGACTGAAAATTATTAAAAAGTTAAAATCATATGATAAAGGTGATACCCATAGAATTATAATATGAAACTAAAAATAATTAAAAAGATAAATAAATTCAATACCTATGAATTTAAAATGTAATTTCATATTGGAAAACTCTCTTTAATCGCAATGTTATGATACATAAAAAAATATTTAATACTTATTCAGAGTGTAAAATTTTCGAAGGATATTAAAATTATCTGATTTTCTTATTGAGAAAGGTATTTAATTTTATTTGAATGATACAAAATTGAACAAAAATCAAGACGAAACTTTGTGAAGATTCTTCTTTAAAATAAAAAGATTATATAAACGCCACTTAGTTCTATGACAATTATAGGGGAGAGTGAGGTATGGTGCTGGTGTGGGACATGGTGTTAATAACAAATAAAGCTCGTGTTTGTTAGTTTTTATATTGATTTTTTGCTTTAAATGGCTTCTTTTAGTTGCAGAAATAGTGCAGAAAAGTGAAAAATATTTTACAGAAATTAAGCACTTATAGTATATTTTCAACGACTTGAAGTATAAAAAAGTTATTGTTTAATGGGTGAAGTATTTATTTTACTTCTGATATCATAAATTGACTTTATAAACGTTCTAAATATATCAAAATTAATTAAATCTTGCAACATCACGTACGGGGCACGAAGGCTGAAAAATTTAGTGGAGATGGTAACAGTGCTGGATAATAGTTCGGTTACATTATCGGTAATGTAGAAAAACTCAGAGTGTTATCTTGTGCATCTCGCAATTTTAATATTGTTCAATTTTTCATAGACATATGATCCTGCATATTTTTATCTAAATTCAAATCAATCTTGCCGAATATGAAATTTTATATAACTATATTAAAATTTCAATTTTAAACCAAACACAGAATAGGAACCAATTAGGAATGGACTATGATTTATCAAGATTTATCTTTAACTTTTCATCGAGGAAAATTTTGGAGTTCAATAAATAATTTCTGAACAATAGCAGCTTCTATTGATTTCTTTTCATCCCTCAAAACTTTGTTTTACTCGAAGTTAATTTTTCGATCCAAAAAATCAAGAAAAAAGTTAATAATTGTTTTTATCCAATCTATGTAGTCTTTTTCCTTGATATATTTGTGTCAAAAATTAACTTGGAGTATAAAATAATTTAAAAATATATATATATATATATAATAATATTATACTATTGGAAAATCCTAAATCCTCACATATTTTTCAGTCGCTGAAAACGCGAATCCAAAAAAAGCTTTTTTTACACTTTTTTATTCTTTATTTACTTGTTAAATTTAATTTAAATATTGCTCAATTTAAGATAAAAAAATAAAATATGAAATAAACTCAATCAATATGATTTTGAATATTATTGATCAATGCCTGTTTTAAATTTTCGCTCCTTTGGTACCCGTCAGTAAACAAGATATCTATTAAAGGTATATCCAAATAGACACATTGAATAGAATTTTCAGGAAGCAAGAGTGATAAGAACTTTGAGTGATAAGAAAACATTTATTTTGTGTTGATGACGTCTCGACTAATTTTTTTTCGTCAAATTATACTTTATTATTATATATACCTGAATATTATACCTGATATATTGTTTGCTTATTATTCAGCAAGGTTCATAGTGTTAAAAAAAGTGGCAGTAATATGACGGTCATCGTGCCCCATGATATAGATAGGGCACACTGGATGAAATGCATAACCCACGAATTAATTGAATGTCAAATAATGACGTAGATAAAAAACGGTTTTTAGTAATGACATATGTTTCCTGATAGGGTGCCCTGTGCCATACCCCACTCTCCCCTTTGTCTTTTATTTTGGAACTTTTAATTGGCAATTTTATCAACAATAATAAAATGCTCACAGAGTGGGAAGAATTTAATATGCGAACCAGAAATCTCGAATTATTAATCTACAAATTGGACAGCACATATTGGCTTGGCCTATAAGTGTTGGGAGTGCTAACAGTCCGAAATTTGTTTTTCATCTGTCATAGTCACTCATCATGGTACAAGGTAAAATTAATTCGAGATAACGTTTCATTGCCCTCGTTCTCTGGATTTCGTATCAAATCTGCTATCGAAAACGAGAAAAAACGGCGACCGAAGGAATCAATTATCCCAGATTCGATCGTCCTTCTCAGCCATCCGTAGCAAATTGCTCCGCTTCGACTTAAAATGAAATTTAAGTTTATGGCCGTAATCAAACAGTTCCACGCCCCGAAAAAGTTTTTTCACTTTAGGTTTAATGCCTTTTTTTGTCAAATATACTTTTGAGTAAAAAAGGCTATTGATAATTCAGAGAAAATTTAAAATATTTGTTTTATCAGGTGGGGCTTTTTCATAGTTGAAGATTATTTTCTTTGAAGTGGAAGATTATAATTTACTGATATAAATTTTTCTCTCTTTCGTGCGGGCTTTGCCTATATAATACGATAGAAATTGGCAATGAAAAGGTATTTCCAATCTCAAATAAATTTTTCTATTTCAAAGTAAACGCGAATATTTGTCAGAAAATCTGAGTAAAACTGTGAAAGAGCCTGAAATTTATACTTTTATTTCAGACTTTAAATTTGTTTCTACTTTGTTATAAGAGCTTTCTTTGCAAATATTTTATGAAGCTTTTACAAGAAACTCAATCAATCCCTGCATTCACGCCCGGATGAAACAATTTCAATATATCCGTGGGTTTGCCTTTCTTTTCAATCTAGAATATTAATTAAATATTGGATAAAGAACTAATAAAATCCAGGGAATGTTTTGATTTCAAGTAGTTTCCGATAAAAGGTTAATACCAATCATAATTGAAATAGCTGAACAGTAAAAAGAAAATATATTTTAACAATTTCTTATTACTTAAATTATTTAGAAACTACTTGAGCAAATAATTTGACTCTTAATATCCGTTACAGATCTCATTCAAAAAATTCATAAAGCTCATAAATTACCAAATAAAAATTCCAAAACAACCATAATGTTAATCGAAAGGTGGTCATTCAAAAGGAGATATCCAACATTTTGAGGATTTTCCCAACAAATAAATTGTCAATTTGGGAAACATATAAAAACAAACTTCTGAGATACATCAGTGCGAAATGACGTTAGGTTCCGAGAAAATGGAGGAAGAATATTATTTTCCCGGGCGAAGCGTAAGGTTTCTAAAATATTGACCTTGACTAAAAATACAATTTTTAATTTCAGAAAAGAACTAGAATTGAATTTCTAGCTATTGATTGCTGAATTGATACATTATAAAATTGATTGGAAAATGTCATTGAGTTCGGAGAAAATGGAGGGGAATTTATATCCGTTCGAGATGCACGTTTTTGTTAACTTTGAGCGGTGATTGAACATCTAATTACCATTTTCGAACGAAATAAAATACTAAGCCCCAAATACTATAATGCTGAATTGAGGTGTGAGAAAACCTAATAATAAGTCATCCAGTTCAGAGAAAATGGAGAGCAAATTTTATTTCTGTCGAGGTATATGTTTCCTCAACTTTATACGGTACTTATTTTCAGTTAAAAGGAGCAAAAACAAAAAATGTTCAAATTGCAAAAGA
Organism: Andricus grossulariae; assembly: GCA_011634705.1. Taxonomy (NCBI): domain Eukaryota; kingdom Metazoa; phylum Arthropoda; class Insecta; order Hymenoptera; family Cynipidae; genus Andricus; species Andricus grossulariae. The sequence continues at coordinate 24,251 of JAABKJ010004156.1, forward strand.
TTTAAAAAATTGGAACAATTCCATTGACCAAATTCGTATGAAATCGGGCAGTCTGACCTTAGTGATATCACGGAATTATTTGGCGCTGGAATATATTGTTTTCCAAGGTAAAATATAAGACACTTTTTGCACAAACAAAAATTCATGAACTTAGGGCTACTTGAATATCTATGTGAAATATGAAAAAGTTTAAAAAATATGTATTGGAAAAGTCGTGTCTTTGGAACAAAGGAACATAATTCAATTTTCCCTGTGACAGCTTGAAGTGCAATCTACACTTTTTCAAAATCCTTAAATAAACCTAAATATTAAAAAAAAAAAAAGTCAGTTTTCTCAAAAAGGCAATTTTCCATTTTTTTCTTGATTTTTGTTTAGATTCGTAAAAATGTATAACAATATGAAGGAGATGTCCTCTGAGTTGCATCCCTGCTAAACTATCTCTTCATATAGAAAAACTTATTTTTACATTCTCATTCATGAGAGTGTAATGTAATCGTCCAAATTTGCGATCTCTGGTTTTTAACGGATCTTTA
>JAABKJ010004157.1:0-24782 GCA_011634705.1 Andricus grossulariae
ATTTTAATTATTAATGGAAGTTTCACCAAAACAAAAAAGACAAATTTTCAAGAAAAAAGATGAATTTTCAACTGAAAAAGATAATTTTTCAACGAAAAATTGAATAGTTTCATTTTCAGTTGGAGAAATCATTTTTTAATCAAATAAAATAAATTTTCCACAAAAAAGTTAATTTTCAACAAAAACGGATTGATTTTTATTCAGCAGTCCCATTTTTAAGCAGAAAAGATGAAATTTCTACAGCAAAAGATGAATTTTCAACCAAAAAATGTTTTGGTAAAGAAAGAAAAAAAATGTAATCAAATTTTTAATTTTCATGTCAAAAAGGCGAATATTAAAAAAAATTGTTGAATTTTCAACCACAGGGTATGACTTTTTAACAACATTGTTGATGTTTCAACAAAATAATTCAATTTTGAACCAAATAATAAAATTTGAACCAAAAAAGATGAATTTTTAAAAGTGGCCGAGGCCTGTAATAATTAAATAAAAAAATAATTAATATTATTCAAATAATAATTATTAATACAAATTACAATAAAATATCTACTTTAAATTGAAGGCCAAATTCTTTATTTTTCAGTAAATGGCTAAGTTTATCATTTAACATTTTAAAAAAAACTCAATTTCTTTGAGACAAATGCATAAATAATTTGAAAAAAAAAAAATTTTATTGCCGAACAATGCCTAAATATTGCATTTGTTTATTAAATTCATTCAAACAAATCCTACAATTTATCAACAAATTATGAATGTTGCTATAATTATCATGAAGTTTCCAATTTATTTTTATTTATTTATTTATTATTTTTATTTATGATATCATTCGACCTGAGGATATTTAAAAAAATGTACTTTGTTTATATAAGAAAAACTTTTTTGATATCCAAAATAGCAATACGATATCTAGTGTATTTTGTTCACGTCTTCGAGACGCGTTGATCGACCGATTGTTGAATAATTTATGATGCATTAATACCGACTTATTAAGTTTCAAAGAAATCGTTTATTCTTTCTGTATAAGAAAAGTTTTTTAACACTGAAAATTCAAAAATACTATATATAGGATATTTGTTCGCGTCTTCGAGACGCATATATCTACCTATTATTGAATCTTTTATGATCCACTAATACCGATTTATGAAATTTCAAAGAATGGTTTATTTTGTTTATATCAGAAAAGCTTTCTTGCTATTCAAAATACAATAATTCTATATTTGGTATATTTGTTCGCGTCGCCGAGACGCATCGATCAGCCGATTGTTGAATCATTTATGACACGCCAATACCGATTTATGAAATTAAAAAAAAAAATTATTCTGTTTATATGAGAAAAGCCTTTTTGATATTCAAAATACGATAATGCTATATGTAGTGTATTTGTTCGCGTCTTCAAGACGCATTGATCGACCATGTTGTTGAAACTTTCATGATCAACCAATACCAATTTGTTAGGTTTCAAAAAAATCATTTATTCTGTTTATATAAGAAACGTTTTTACGATACTAAAAGTGCAAAAATACTATATGGAGCTTACTTGTTCGCGTCTTCAAGACGCAGCGATCGACCTATTGTTTAACCTTTTATGATCCACCAATACCAATTTTTGAAGTTTTAAAAGAATTTGTGTATTCTGTTTATATGGAAAAAGTTTTTTGACACTAAAAATGCAAAAATACCATATATAGCATATTTGTTCGCGTCTTCGAGACGCAGCGATCGACCTATTGTTAAGTCATTTATAACCCAGCAATACCAATTTTTGAAGTTTCAAAGGAATTCGTGTATTCTGTTTATATAAGAAAAGCTTTATCTCATATTAGTAATACTACAGTACTGCATCTCACATTTGTTCGCGTCTCTGAGACGCGAACAATCTACTATACTATACTTAGACCTAACCTTACATCTAAAATAATAACACAGGCTCTAGAATTTATAAAATCGTTTAATGAAAATTGGTGATGTGAAATAAATAACAGAGTTTGGAGGGAAATTAGTGGTAGAAGGCGGGGGCAGAGTAGGAGAGGGGGGCGGCGATTTTGGCGTGAGCGTATCCGTAGTGTGCTGGAGCGGCATATGCAACTGGAGCTGGAGCGAAGGCCTTGACAGCGGCAACTGGGGCGGCATATTGAGGGGCAGCATAGACAGTTGGGGCGGCATATTGAGCGTATTGAGGGGCGGCATATGCAACTGGAGCGTGAGCGACGGCCTTAACAACTGGGGCGGCAGCGACGGCCTTGACAGCTACGGCAGCTGTTAAATTATTCAAAATAATTTCATTAACAAATAATTTCTTTCAGAAACAAAATTATCAAGTATTATTTTCATTCATTCGTTACCTGGTTCCTTGCGAACGACTGCGTTGAAGCCATTGACTGGATCGGCGGTATAGTCGACAATTCTTCGTGTGCCTTAAAAAAAATGGAAATGAATTTCAAATTTTGAAATGACAATTCCAGACAAGTGTCTCGTTAACAAATAAAAAACGTTTAACCAAAGAAATTGAACAATTGGACTTAGAATACAGTCCACGTTTGAATTGAAGTTTGTTTAAAAAATATTGTCGATTGGCAGTAGATAAGGAGACTTCTAATCCTAAAGGCCTACCTTATCGAGATAGAGAAGGTTCCACGCCTCAAGGATTTCGTGTCCATGCTAATTTTCTAGACATTTAGCAAGGACGCGAACCACTTGAGTCACGGAGCTGTCTCGATGTCGGTAAGGTAACAATCCAGGATTAGAACTCTCCTTAAGCATACTATTGACGATCTAATTTTTGCAGTTGCATTCAATTGTTATAAATAAAATCTTTTTTTCAAGGGTTTTACCGTCAGCTTCGAGAAGGTTGTAGCTGCCGTGGACAAGGTCTCCGTCGCGGGTTTCGTGCTGGCCTTTGGAGTCTCCGGTCAGACCATCCTGAACATCATAGGCGTAGCTATACTGAGGATGAGGGTCGTATTCGGTGTCAATGGTTTTGGCCACAACTGCTTTCGCAATTGGTTGAGCGTATGCAACTGGAGCAGAAGCGTATGCCAATTGAGCTGGAGCAGCATAACTTGAGGGAGATCCGATGAATCCAGCATTGGCAACAGCCACGAGGGCAGCGAGGACTACGAACTGAAATCAAAATTTTGAAATTATTAAAAATCATAGTAGAGCATTCCAGGAAACGAGTGGTCCTGGGCTCAAATCCGAATTATAAAACAACAAACCCGGAACAGATCCAACAAACTGATGATACCAATTGACAATGATGATGACCAATAATATTTAAATTGATACCAAGCCGATGATTGCCAATGATTTCATAAATTAACAAACTTTGCACTTTTCAAGACTGATGACGCCAATTGTCAATGATGATGATTGCCAATGATTTTAAGAATAATACCAATAGGATGATTTCCAGTCATTTCAAGATTTGATACGAATATGATCATTGTCAATGATTTTAAAAATTATACCAATTGTAGCCCTACTTTATTGTATCACAATCAAGAATAACAAACCCAGAACAGATGCACAAAATACCATGACATTATTTTTCAAATCCACCCCTTTAAATTTTTGTTTCGAAAAATGGAACTTTTTTCACTTTTGAAGGCTGATGATGCCATTTGTCAATGAAGATGATTGCCAATGGGTTTAAGAATGATACCATAATAAGATGATTTCCAATGAGTTTAAGAATGATACCAATATTATGATTGTCAGTGATTTTTAAAATTATACTAATTGTAGCTCTACTATATTTTGTGACAATTTCAAACCAATAAATCTAGATCAGATCCACAAAATACCATACAATTTTTTTAAAAAATTCCTATCCCTTTAAATTGAAGTTTGGTAGAATTGAACTTTTTTGCATTTTTGAGGACTGATGATGCTAATTGGTTATGATGATAATTCCCAATGATTTTAAGAATGACACCAATGGTAAAGACTATAGTATATTTTATCAATAACATAAACCAATAAATCCAGATCATATCTATGAAATACCATACCATTTTTGAAAGCAATTTCTTTCCCTTTAAATTGTAATTTAAAAAAATGGAACTTTTATTCACTATTAAAGACTGATGATGCTAATTGGTGATGACGAATGCCAATGATTTTAAGAATGACAATAACACAGTGATTTCTAATGATTTTAAAAATGAACCAGCACAGAACAAATCTACAAAATACTATACAATAACAAATAAAGAATTTTCAACCCTTTTAATTTTTGTTTAAATTAAACTTTTTCGCACTCAACAAGACTGATGATACCAATTAGCAATATGATAATTGTCAATGATTTTAAGAATGATACAAATAGGATGATAATTAATTATTTCAAGAATGATACCAATATGATCATTGTCAATGATTTTAAGAGTAATACCAATAGTAACTATACGATATTTTATTAATTACATAAACCAACAAATCCAGAGCTGATCTACAAAATACCATAAAATATTTAAAAGCCAATAGGCGATGCTGATAATTGCTAATGATTTTAGGAATGATACCAATAGGATCATCTTCAAGGATTTTAAGAATGATGCCAAATTGACAATTGTTGATGATTTTAAAAATGATACCAATAGTAACCCTGCTATATTTTATCAAAACAAACCAACAAAACCAGAGCTGATCTACAATATACCATAAAGTTTTTAAAAACAATTTCTTTCCTTCTAAGTTGAGGTTTGAAAAAGTGGGACTTTTTTGCACTTTTGAAAACTGATGATGCCAATTAGCATTGGTGATTGCTGCCAATGATTTTGAGAATGAAACCAATAGAATGGTTTCCAATTATTACAAGAATGATACCAATATGATTGTCAATGGTTTTAAAAATGATACCAATGTTAACACTACGATATTTTACTAATGGCATAAACAAACAAATTCAGAGCTCTACAACATACCATACAATTTTCCAACAAAATTTCTATCCTTTTGAATTGAGGTTTGAAATAACTACACTTTTTTGTACTTTTTAAGACTAATGATAGCAATTAGCAATGAAGATGATTGCTAATGATTTTAAGAATTATACTAATAGGATGATTTCCAAGGATTTTGAGAATGATGCCAATATGGTGATTGCCAATGATTATAAAAATGATACCAATATTATAACTACTCTATTTTATTAATATCATAAACCAACAAATTCAGAACTCTATAACATGCCATACAATTTTTAAAAACAATTTCAATCCTTTTGAATTGAGTTTTGAAAAAATGGAACTTTTTTTCACTTTTGAAAACAGATGATGCCAATTAGCATTGATGATAACGGCCAATGATTTTAAGAATGAAACCAATATGATTGTCAACGATTTTAAAAATGATACTAATATGAACAGTACTATATTTTATCAATAACATAAACCAACAAATTCAGAGATCTACAACATACCATGCAATTTTTAAAAACAATTTCTATCCTTCTGATTTAAGTTTGAAAAATGGAAATTTTTTGCACTCTCAAAAACTGATTATGTCAATTAGCATTAATGATAACCACCAATAATTTTAAGAATGATACCCAACAAACTCAGAACAGACAAAAAAAATAGAACCATAAAATTTGATAAAACCATTTGCACCCCTCTGAATTGACGTTTGAAAAAATGAAACTTTTGTTTGCGCTTTTGAAGAGTGATTATGCCAATTAGCAATGATGATAACGGCCAATGATTTCAAGAATGATACCAATGGGATGATTTCCAATTATTTCAAGAATGATATCAATATGATTGTCAATGATTTCAAAAATGATACCAATATTAACACTACTATATTTTATTATCAACATAAACCAACAAATTTAGAGCTTTACAACATGCCATATAAGTTTTAAAAACAATATCTATCCTTTTTAATTTAGGTTTCGAAAAATTGAACTTTTTTGAACTTTTTAAAACTGATGATACCAATTAGCATTGATGATACCAATTGGTAATGATGTTTGCCAATGATTTTAGGAATGATACCCAACAAACCTAGAACAAAACAACAAAATAGAACCATAAAATTTGAAAACACAATTTCCGCCCCTTTGAATTGATGTTTGAGAAAATTAAACTTTTGTTTCCACTTTTAAAGACTCATTATATCAATTAGCAATGATGATAAATGCCAATGATTTTAAGAATGATATCAATAGGATGACTTTCAATTATTTTAAGAATTATACCAATATGATTGTCAATGATTTTAAAAATTATACCGATATTAACACTACTGTATTTTATTGATAATATGAACCAACATATTCAGAGCTCGGCAGCATACCATACCATTTTTAAAACCAATTGCTATACCTTTAAATTGAAGTTTGAAAAAATGGAACTTATTTGCACTTTTGAAAACTGGTGATACCAATTAGCATTGATGATACCAATTGGTAATGATGATTGCCAATGATTTTAAGAATGAAACCCAACAAACCCAGAACAAAACAACAAAATAGAATCATAAAATTTGAAAGAACAATTTGCACCCCTTTGAATTGATGTTTGAAAAAATGAAACTTTTGTTTGCACTTTTGAAGACTGATTATGCCAATTAGCAATGATGATAACAGCTAATGATTTTAAGAATGATACCAATATGATTGTCAATGATTTGGAAAATGATACCAATATTAACACTGCTATATTTTATTAATAACATAAACCAACAAATTCAGAGCTTCACAACATACCATACAATTTTTAAAAACAATATCTATCCTTTTGAACTGAGGTTTCAAAAAATGGAACTTTTTTGCACATTTGAAAACTGATGATACCAATTAGCATTGATGATACCAATTGGTAATGATGTTTGCCAATGATTTTAGAAATGATACCCAACAAATCTAAATCAGCTCAACAAAAAAGAACCATGCAATTTGAAAATACAATTGGCACCCCTTTGAATTGATGTTCGAAAAAATGAAAGTTTTGTTTGCACTTTAGAAGAGAGGATGGAGAAAATGGTTACACACCTTGAAAGCCATTGTTGAGGAGGTTCAGGTGAATCAACTAGACGACTCAGTGATGACTCTGGTTGATCAGGTCTCCCTTATATACCTCTGACCACAAACCACTAACCACTGACCACTGACAATCCCCTCCACTGAAACTCTGGACTTTCAAAGTTCGGGTACAGAAATTGCTCTTGAACTTGGAAGGATGCACTCCCCTCTCTGTGCGAGTACCTTACCTTACCTTAACTTACTTTCTACGAACAAAGTACCTCGATAAAGACATTTGCTGTAGGGAAAGGTAAAGGTCTCTTTGTGCCAGACTTAATTTTAATTGCATTAATATTCTGGGCGGCCTTCAGGGGTGAAAACGATTCCTTAATCTTCAAAATCGACCTTACATCTCCTCTCCGACTAACTAGAGCATTTATGGCACAACACTTAATAAAATGTTGAGGAAAATACCTGAATTGAAGATATACTTTTAATGTGGAGCAAGTCGATAATTGTGTGGAGAATAAAAAAGTTTCAGTTTTGACAATGAAAGGGCGTCAAAATGTACTGTAAGAAAATTGAATCATAACTGGTTCATGTTGAGCAATATGATTATTGAAAGCAATTCAATTGTGTTTTTTGTTTTGACATTGATCAAGATAGTGAACATAACTGAAGTTCACAATTTGTTTGTAGAGAAAAAATGTACAAATGAAGATAAGTGAAAATTTAATCTTTATAATTGAAGCTATTTGTCAAAAAGTGGCCTGAGTAGTGTTTTTGTCAGAATTACACTGAATAAGCAAAAAGAGCCTATTGCCTGTCCTCTACTGAACTTTTTAATAAGAATTATATTAATAATAAATGAGTGATTTTGAAATTGAGTACAAATTATGATCATTATTGAGTAGGGATCTCATTAAAAAATACAGTTTATCAGAAAACCCTTCGGTAAACAAAAATATAAGCTTAAATAAAACTACAACAACAAAAATGCGGTTATAATAAGATAAAATTTTTTTCACAATTATTTAGATTTTGATGTGCATTCCTAAAGTAAAAATTCCTTCGAAGAAAAAGGATTCAGGACAACTAAAATATTTTTAAAAAATAAAGGCATATTAAAAAATTGTATTTCATTTACCAAAAACGCAAACAGAATATGCATTGTGGAAAAGAGATCTTAGGAGAAATAAATTTTTGTCAATTTTGATTGAAAATTAACTTTCAAACTCAGTAAATATAATTATTTATTCATATTTGTGTTTATGATTTTTTTTTTTTCGAAGTTGATATTTCCGTCTATAAATAGCCCCACTTGGCCCCACTGAAAGTCCTCGGCTAGTCGGGCTTTTTTTTAACATTTAAAATTACATACATTTAAAATATAAATCTTGAAAATTGAATAATTTGCAATTATATGTTTTTAAAATTCAAAAACTTTTAATTATAAGTCTTCAAATTTGTAAAACTTTAAATTTTTAATCTTTAAAATTGAAGAGTTCCTAATTTTGAAATTTTTGCAATTAAACATTATGCCAATTTTCGGTTTACCAGTTGAAAATTCTGTAATTTTGATCATTTAAATTCGAAATTTCTTCAATTTGTAAGATATGGATGTAGAATGGAAATTTTGACTTTCGATTTTCAGTCATCAAAATTTAAGAATTTTTATTTATACATTTATCTTTAGAATTAAAGAGTCTCTAATTGCAAATATTTAAAATTGAAGAATTTTCGATTGTGAATCTTCAAAATTGAACTATTGAAAAAAAATGTTCGAAGTTCATACCTTCAAAATATAAATCTTGAAAAGTGAATAATTTTCAATTCTATATTTTGAAAATTCAAAAAATTTCAATTACTCTTCAAAATTGCAGAACTTTGAATGGTAAAACTTTGAGATTGAAGGGTTTCTAATTTTGAAAATTTACAATTAAAAATTATGTCGACTAAAAACTGACACTGAAATTCCCCCCAAAAAAAGAAAATTTTCCAAAAAGAAAATTCCCCCAATCCTAAAGATGCCGAAATATAAAAATCCCGAATTAAAAAATTCCGGAATAATAAAAGTCCCGAACAATTTGTAATATTACCGAATTTTGAAATTTTCAAATTTAAAGAAATAAACATTTTTTTCTTCATGAAAATTATTTATATATGTAAAATACAATATTTAAACAATATTTTTTTAATATTTTGATCTAAAATCATTTTTCTTTGATAAAAATATGTCTATATTGTATTTTTATTAAATAAATAATATTTATCGGAAATTTTCAAATTCGGTATTATTATTAACTGTTAGGGAATTTTTTTATTCGGTATTTTTATATTTCGGAAATTTGACTTTTTTCTTTTCAAATATTTTCTCTTTTTGGAATTTTACTGATTCGGAAATTCTATTTTTCGGGATTTTTTAGTTGAAAAGATTAACAAGTCCCAAAACAAATTTCCAAAACTGAAAAATTCAAGAAATAGAAAATATTTAAAATAGCAAAAAAATATTTTAAAAAAAAATACAATATAAAAATACTCGAACAATAATTAAAAAAAAATTATTACCAAAAAAACTTTCCTTTGTTCAACATATGTCTAATAAATAATATTTCTTGAAAAATTCATTTTTAATTGTTCAAATTTGGATATTTTACAGTGTCGAATATTTAAAAATTTGGCACTTTTCTGTCGGGAATTTTCCAATTCAGGATTTTTATATTTATTTAATTTGATAATTTCGGGAATTTTCTATATCGAATATTTTTTATTCAGGGAATTTTTCAGTATCGGTAATTTTATTTTTTGGGTTTTTTTTTCAATCATCCTCGCTAAAAAAAAATCAGAAAAATAATATTTTCGAAACTGTTAAATTCCCGAACAAGGAAATATTTGCAATAGAAAATTTCCGTATTATTGAAATCCCGAATTGGTAATTTGAATTTTGGAATTTGAAATTTGAAAATTCCCGAAGAATAAAATTCCCGGAAGACAAATGCTGAATTATAAACAACCTGAACTAAAAAATCCCCCAATTATAAAATTTACACACAATTAAAAAATAGTTTTTTTATTGAAAATTATTTATTTATTAAAAATGAAAAAATAATATATTTCTATGCAAGAAAAAAACAATGTTTGATGCTCAACGTTTTTAAAAATTATTTTTTGAATTTAAAATAACAATTTTTAAAAAAGTTAATTTTCAATAAAAAAATACTAATTTTCAATAAAAGAAATGAATTTCTAACCAAAAAGATTAATTTTCCACAAAAAAAAAATAATTTTTAACAAAATACATAAGCTTTCAACTGAATATTTTAATTGTGATAGAATTTTCAAGGAAAAAGGTCAATTTTCTACTACAAAAGGACTAATTTTTCAACAAAATAGATTAATTTTCAAGTGAAAATGATAACTTTTCAACGAAAAATTGAATAGTTTAATTTTTAGTTAGAGAAATAAGTTCTTGAACAAATAATATAAATTTTTAACGAAGGAGTTACATTTTCCACGAAAAAGAAATTAATTTGCTACAAAAAATATTAAATATCTATAACAAAAATGCGATGAAAAATGGAATAATTAAATTTTTCGTTAGGAGCAAATAATTTATAATTAAAAAAAAGAAAAACTAATTTTCAACCAAGGAGATGCAATTTCAACAACAAAAAAATAAATTCTCTACCAAAAAAGAATATTTAAAAAAAATACATAAATTTTCAACTAAATATTTCAATTATATGGGAAATTTCAACCAGAGAGGTAAATTGTATACAAAAAAAGACAAATTTTAAAACAAAACAGATTAATTTTCATCTAAAAAAGACAAATTTTCAACCAAAAATTTAATAGTTTAATTTTCAGTTAGAGAAATAATTTTTTAAGCCAATAATATAAATTTTCAACGAAAGAGTTCAATTTCCAAACAAAAAAATTAATTTTGTGCCAAAGATATTGAATGTCTATATAAAAAAAATGAGACAATAAATGGAATAGTTCAATTTTTAGTTAAAATAAATTAATTTGCATTTAAAAAAAAAAGAAACTAATTTTCAACCAAGGAAATTAATTTTTAACAAAATAGATGAATTTAAAAAAAAATTGAATAGTTTAATTTTCAGTTAGAGAAATAAGTTTTTAAGCAATTATTATAAATTTTTAGCTAAAAAGTTAGATTTTCAACAACAAAAAATTAATTTTCTGCCAAAAATATTAGTGCATTGAAAAAAAAAATTCGACGAAAAATGGAGTAGTTAAATTTTTGGTTGGAAACAAAATTATTTTTTGGTTAACAAAAATTAATTTTCAATAAAGAAACTAATTTTCCACCAAGGAAATAAAATTTCAACGAAAAAGATTAATTTTCTTCGAAAAAAGAATAATTTTCAAAAAAATACATCAATTTTTAACTAAATATTTTAATTATAATGAAAATTTCGAACAAAAAAGTAAATTTTCTACCAAAAAACAGACCAATTTTCAACAAAATAGATGGATTATCATCTGAAAAAGATAAATTATCAACAATAAATTAATTATTTTAATTTTCAGTTAGAGAAACAATTCTTTAAGCAAATAATATACTTTTTTAATGAGAAAGTTAAATTTTCAACAAAACAAATGAATTTTCTATCAAAAATATTAAATGTCAACAACAAAAAATTTTGACGAAAAATTCAATAGTTAAAAAAAAATTAATTTTCAATTAAGGAAAAAACTAGTTTTTAACTAAGGAAATTAATTTTCAACATAATAGATGAATTTTCAACTGAAAAAAAAAATCAACAAGAAATTGAATAGTTTAATTTTCAGTTAAAGAAGTAAGTTTTAAGGCAAATAATATAAATTTTTAGCGAAAGAAGTACATTTTCAACAACAAAAAATGAATTTTATGCCAAAAAAATTAATCAGATAAAAAAAATTTCGGCAAACAATGGAATAGTTAAATTTTTAAATAAAAAAGATTCATTTTTTGTTTAAAAAAAATAATGTTCTATAAAAAAAACTAATTTTCCAGCTAATTTTCTACCAAAAAAAAAAAGACACATCTTCAACAAAATAGATGAATTTTCATCTGTAAAAGATACATTTAAAAAAAAAAGTGAAATAGTTTAATTTTCAGTTACAGAAATAAGTTTCTAAGTAATTAATATAAATTTTTAACGAAAGAGTTCAATTTTCAACCAAAAAAATTCATTTTCTACCAAAAAATAATAATTTTTAATAAAATACATAAATTTTCAATTAAATATTTTAATTAATAATGGAGTTTTAAACCAAAAAAATGGAATTTTAAACGAAAAAGGTAAATTTTCCACAAAAAAAAGACAAATTTTCAACAAAAAATTGAATAGTTTAATTTTCAGTTGGTGAAATAAGTTTTTAAGTAAATAATATAAATTTTTAAAGAAAGAGTTAAATTTCTGTTTTAAAAAATCAATTTTTACCAAAAATATTCTATGTCTATAAAAAAAATTAGACGAAAATGGAATAGTTAAGGTTTTAGTTGAAAAAAAATGAATTTTTAATTTCAAAAAAAAAATAACTGATTTTCAACCAAGGAAATGGAATTTAGATTAAAAAAAAATGATTATTTTTCTACCAAAAAAGAATAGCTTTTTAAAAAAATACAGAAAATTTTAAACAAATAGTTGAATTTTCATCCAAAGACGATTGATATTTAAAGAAAGATGAAATACTTAAATTTTTAATTTGAAACATTAATTTTCAATAAAAAATACGAATTTTCAAGTTAAAGAAATAAATTTTCAACCAAACAGATTAATTTTCTATCAATAAAAGATTATTTTTTAACCATAAAGGTTAATTAGTGACCAATAAGGTTATTTTTCTACCACAAAAGGCAAAGTTTCAAACCTTCAATAGTTAAATTTTCAGTCAGAAAAATAATTTTAATAAATTGTAAACATAATTTTTAAATTTTGAAGAAAATAAATATTTTGCAAAGAAAATAATGAATCATCAACCAAAAAATCCGTTTTTCTTTCTACGAGGTATATATCAGGAAAACTGTGCAAAAACTAAATTTCATCATAAACAAAAATATAATATTTTTTTTACTCTTGAACCTTAACTATGAAGTTTTGATATAAAATTAAAATAATATAATACATTTAATATGTTCAGAAAACGCGGTAAATGGAGCCTTATAGAAAATTCGAATCAAACTTAAAAAGTCGAATTTAATTCTACCTTCATGAATAGTTCATCCGGAAATACCTTAAAAATGTATTTTTAATTTTTTAATTCTTAAAAAATATTTTAAAATATTTTAATTGCAATGGAATTGAATTTTTTAAATTTAATTTTCTAACAAAAAAGAATAATTTGTAACAAAATAATTGAATTGAATTATAATAATTATCATTATTCAATAATTTTTAACAAAATACATCAATGAAAAGATAATCAGTTAATTTTAAGAAATTGTAAGTAAGAGGAAAAAAATGTTGTCCTTCATATTGAATTTACTCAAATTTTCTCTCTATAATACAAAAAATTTCTGTAAATCATATACAACGTTAAAACCATACAAGATTTTCCGTAAAATCCATAAAAAAATATTTTAAAATAAACCGTGTTTTTTCTAATGAAAGGGTAATTAGTGGTTAATTAGAATTTTAAATTGACAATTAGGCAATCAGAATAAGAAACAAATAATCGCGCTGAGCGCGCTATTTTTTCTGAATAAATCAAAAGAATGTGGCTCTCTTCATCAGTTTCTTTTTGTAATTTTTTTCAAGTTTATTTATTTAGGCAAATGAGTTCTTTCGGTTATCTTTTGTCTTTGAGTTTTGGTATCAGACGTTGATCCTTCAAGTCAAAAATGATGGATTTGGTTGCATGATCTAACAGGGGACCGTATTATGAGAGCAAGAAAAAGAAAAAGAAAAAGTAAGTGGAACAGTTTCGTAAATTAGGTGGGCCCGAAACATTCTTGTTCCTATCTCCGTCTCGATCCGCGGTTCACGGATATTACACGTATGCCTATACGTCTATATGCCTATGTGTCGCGACAAGAAGCTGACCGTCAATCACCTGCTTTTGCTTTTGATCGACTTTCCATGGTTGTCTCTCGTTACCATTTTAAGGAGGCTTAATTTATTCGCATTTCATATTTCCTGCACACATATATAGATATTATATAAACATTATATACATACACATATTATAGACACAAAAATAATCCAATATAAGAAGGCGACTCCTTGCATAAAGTCCTAGATCAAATCCTTCTCCCCAATTTTCTTTTCTTTTCTGTTTTTTAATTTTCTTCAGATGCAAATTCAATTAAGTATACCAGCGTACAGTAAAGTTAGTATATGCATATACTGATTTTAGTATGCACGCACATGAAATTTAGTGTACGGGTATACTTCATGCAGTATACGTACATGTATACGAAATTTAGTATACGCATATGCTAATTTCAGTATGCGAGTTCCGTTTCGCGTGGGTTCCGTCTTCATTATATGTAAACATGATCAGATGAACAATGAAATTGAAGAACAAAGTTTTAAATTTCAAATAAACATATGGTTAAACTAGATATACGTTAATAAATTGAACATACCTTTTAAAAAGAAGACTTTGCATATTCTCTCAGAAAGAAGCCGAACCTTTTAGCATCACAAAGAACTCAAACAAATGCTGAATATATAGTAAACACATATATGAAGTTTAGTATACTTAAAATGTGAAATTCATATACGTGAAAGGAACCTACTGTATATTTGACAAATTTAGTAAACACATAACTTCATGAAAGAAATTTAGTATGTAGTATATATAGTATATAGTATGTATATAGTATGTAGTATATATTATATGCAGCTAGTATGTAGTATTAGTTATTATTTATATATAGTACATAGGAAATTTAATATGCCCAAGTATACTAAAATTGCAAACATTTCTAACAGTGTACACTTACCCCATGAAATAGCTGTCAGTTCGATCTCGAGTGTTTCCACTTTATTTTTATTTTTATGTATATGGTGCTCATCCCTCTGTAAATCACAGTTTTCACAGCATTCAATTATTTAATAAATATGAAATTATCAAGTTAGTAATAATTATTGTAGGTTTCTTTTTTAATATGTTTGAAGTTTATACTTATTTAGATTTGAATTTGCCGCGCTAATCTCGAATGTATTCGATTAGTCTTTCATTCGATTATTTGGCAACGAACTGACGGAAGGAAGACAACTTTGTAAAACTGACGATCAGTAAACAGATGAACCGGTAACGTCATGTGGATAAATCGCTTTAATTAATTCTTAATCCACCTCGTTAATCATTTACGCAAAGTTTTTAGACCGGGGTGAGGTGTTCATATAAAACTAGAATTATCCACTGTAGCTCTCTAAGATTTCCGACAGTGAACCTCGAGAAAGCATCGACAATTTGAAGATCATTTATTGTTCGTCTTTGCGTGAAAGTGTTAAATAGATTGAGAATTGGGAACCAGAATTGGGACCAATTGTACAAAAAGATCCCACTCTTCTTTTTAGTATGCTATAAAGGTACGTATAGACTTAATGCTGTAACTTTTTTGTACTATAACCTCACTTTTTTATTCGTTGCTCGACGTGCTAAAAAACTTCGTTTATAACATTTATACTTGGGTTTTTTTGGTTGTTGAAAGTGAAATAATTGCTTTATTCATTAAAAAGAATATTTAATCGTATAGCAGAATTTAATAAAATTTTGAGTTTTTTTCAGATCCAACACAATGAATCTAAACCTTGCTCGACCATTCCAGTTAGTGGAATTTGTTAAAAGAGGCCTAAAGAAAGAAAGAACTGTTGACTGTGTTACAGTGGACTGGAAGTGATTTTTAAATAATAAAAAATACATTTTCAACAAAAAAGATCGTTTTCAATACAAAAAGATGAATTTTCAACAAAATAGTTCAATTATCAACCAATAAGTTGAACTTTTAACAAAAAAGAATAATTCCATACCCATAAAGACGACTTTTTAACCAAATATATGAATTTTTAACAAGATAGTTGAATTATCGACCAAAAAGTTAAACTTTCAACAAACAAGAATAATTTACTATCCAAAAGGACGACTTTTTAACAAAATATATGCATTTTTAACAAGATAATTGAATTTTTAACAAAATAGTTGATCTTTCAACAAACAAGAATAATTTAATACTCACAAGGACGACTTTTCAACAAAATATATGAATTTTTAACAAGACAGTTGAATTTTTAACACGATAGTTGAATTATCAACCAAAAAATTGAACTTTCAACAAAAAGAATAATTTTCAACACAAAAAGACGACTTTTTAACAAAAAATATGAATTTTGTACCAAATCGTTGAATTTTCAAGCAATAAGTTGTAGTATACTTTAACTTTCTTCGAATATTTTGACTCCTGTAGAACTCTACAGAATTCAAAACACTTGAAGGAATTCAAAATAATTCAACGCGTTTTCTAAAGATATCGAAAGAATTCAGATAACTGAAAAAGAATTCAGAAGACTATTTGAATACGAAATATTTCAGAGAATTCAAAAAAATTCAGGAGAATTAAGGTAATACGAAAGAATTGTAGAAATTCGAAATAATTAATGGTGTATTGTAAAGGTTTTAAGAGAGTAAAAAAAAAACTTCAAAATAAGTCAAAGGAGTACATATGGATTGTAGGAATTCGTTTGAATTCTACAGAATGCAACATATTCAATGAAGGTTAAAATAATTCTACGTGTATTCTAAAGATTTTAAGAGAATTAGGAAAATTCAAAATATCTGAATGAGTTCAAAGCAACTTTAAATGTATTCTAATAATTTGAAGATAATTAAAAATCATTAAAAGAATGCAGTGGTCTCGTAAGAAATAAAAAATTCAGAACAGTTCAAATAATTCAGAAAATTTCAAAAGAATTCATAGAATTAAAAATATTTCAGAGAATTGGGAAGAATTCAGACATTTCAAAATTTATAACAGAATTTAGAATAATTCAGGAGAGTTCAAAAAATACAAAAGACTTGGAGAAAGTAAGAACAATTTATGGTGTATGGTAAAGATTTATAGAGAATTGAAAAAAAAAATTCTGAAGAATTCGTTTGAATTCTACAGGATTCAAAACATCCAAAGAAAGTTAAAATAATTCAACGTGTATTCTAATTATTTCAAGATAATTAAAAAAAAAAAATTTCAATTCAGTGATACAGAGTGCAAAGTAATTCACAAACTTCAAAAGCATTCACAGAATTTAAAAAAAAAATTAGACAATTTCAAAAGAATTTAGAGAATACAAAAGAATTCGTAGAATTCAAAAGATTTCAGAGAATTTGAAAGAGTTCAGAGAATTCAATGAATTCAGACAATTGAGAAGAATTCAGAAGAATTCAGAGAATTAAATAGATTTCAAAGAAATTAAAAATAATAAATGGTGTGTCATGACATGGACTGTCGTCCATATAACGCATGCTTCTGAATGGTGAATCTTTAATTGTTAATTACTCATCAATTATTAACTTTACAACAAATTTTTATTATTATTTTCAACTTCATTTCTTATGAGGAATTCAAAAATATAAAAATGTACCTTGAGTACTGGGACACCCTGTAGAAGTGGTCCAAACATTTTTTTTTTTCATTACCTTGATGAAGAGCTCTTCGAGCCAGAGCTTCGAATTCCGGAAAACTATCAAGTAGATAACTGTAAATATATCCAGGTTCACTTGCAATGTCATAAAGTTCTTCGACATTTCCTGTACGAATGCCAAAAGTAAAAACAGTTGCTCCACTTTCCTTCAAAAGTTTTGCAGCCATTCTTGGATCCCCTCCATTGCTAAAACCATCCGTTATTAAAAAAACTGCCTTTTTTGTATAATTTCGTCCTTTCTGGAGAATATCCTGCAATTCAAAGATTTATTATACAATGATTTAAAATTAATATTTCTCTCAAAAATAGACGTGTCACGTAAATTTCGAAAGCATTGTCGCTTTCCCACAATGTCGATTAAGTGATTTAAAAAAATCGGAGGAAGGAATGTTGCCAAAGTCACACACATAATGAAGAATTGATTTTCAGTTGATTAAAGTTTAATAATTTAAAATTTTATTATTACATTTGCAGTTAAGGCCATGTGACTAGTGTTCACGCGACCAGCTTCCTACCTTACCGACACTTTTTTTATTTGTAAACTTATTTTCACACGAATAGCCACAGCGAGTTGAAAATTTGGGATAATAAATAAAAAGCACTAAGAAACGCTGCTCTGGTCCTAAATTCTCATAATTATGAAAAAAGTTTTTTGTTGTAAATAATTTTTTTTTTGCTTTTTTCATAATTATAAAAATTTAGGACCAAGGCTGCGTTTCTTAGTGCTTCTTATTAATTATCCCAAATTTTCAACTCGATGTGGTCATTCGTGTGAAAATAAGTTTACAAATAAAAAAAATTGTCGGTAAGGTAGGAAGCCGGTCACCCAAAAATATGCATTTTCTACCAAAATAATTGAATTTTCGGCTAAAAAAGACGAGTTTTCAACAAAATAAGTGAATTTTCAACTGAAAAAGATCAAATTTCTAGCACAAACGGAATCGCTACATTTTTAGTAAAAATAATATTAAAAAAAATTCCACGAAAAATTGAATAGCAAAAAATTTGTAGTTAAAAACTTAATTTTCAATTAAAAAAAAAACTGATTTTCAACCAAAGAAATGAAATTTTAACCAAAAATATTAATTTTATACCAAAACAGATTTTTCGAACTATAAAGAAAAAAAATCACATCCAAAATTAACTTTTCACTAAATTAATGCATCTTCAATAAAAAAAAAACATTTTTAACCAAATAGTTGAATTTTCAAACCAGAAGGTGAATTTTCTCCCAAAAAAAGAAAAATTTTCAACAAAATAGATGAACTTTCAACCAAAAAATATAAATTTTCAACAAAGAATAGAATAGTTTAATTTTAACTTAGAAAAATAAATTTTTAACAAAAAAAAAAATTTTCTACGAATTAGTTAAATTTCCAACCAAATAGATTAATTTGAAGCTAAAAGGATTGCATGTCTATCCAAAAAATATTTTCGACGAAAAGTGTTAGTTAAATTTTTCGTTAAAAAATTAATTTTTAATGGAAAAACTAATTTTCAACCAAAGAAATGAAATTTCAACCTAAAAGATTAATTTTCTACAAAAAAAAAGAATAGTTTTTAACAAAATACATGAACTTTCAACTAAATATTTTCATTTTTAATGGAATTTTGAACCACAAAAATTATATTGCTACCAAAAAAGACACTCTTTCAACAAAATAGATGAATTTTCAACTAAAAAAATACATTTTCAACTAAATAGTTAAATTTTCAACTAAAAAGATTAAATGTTTATAAAAAAAATCCACGAAAAATGGAATAGTTGAATTTTAGTTAAAAAAATTAACTTTCAATAAAAAACTAATTTTTTACCAAGAAAGAATAATTTATATAGAAGTACATGCATTTTGAATAAAATAAAATAAATTTTCAACGAAACAGTGAATTTTCAACAAAACAAATAAATTTTCAACCAAAAAGACTAAATGTCTATAAAAAAAATGTAGACGAAAAATAGAATTAAATTTCAGTTAAAAAAATTAATTTTAAATAAAAAAAACTAATTTTCTACCAAAACGAGATACATTTTCGAGAAAATAGATGAGTTTTAAACTAAGAAATATAAATTTTTAACAAAAAATAGAATAGGTTAATTTTCAGTTAGCTATGAAGTAAATTTTCATCGAAATATTTCAATTTCCAACCAAATAAATGAGTTTCCTACCAAAAAGATTAAATGTCTATTAAAAAAAATTTTGACAAATAATTTAGTTAAATTATTAGTTATAAAATTAGTTTTCAATTTAAAAAAAAATAATTTCCAACCAAAGAAAAATTAATTTTCAATTAAAAAAAAACAACTAATTTTCAACCAAAAAAGAATAATTCTTAACAAAATTCATAAATTTTCAACGAAATATTCCAATTTTTAATAAAAATTTTATCCTAGTAGTTGAATTCTTAACCAAAAAGGTGAATTAGTCACCAAGAAGATTAATATTCTACCATAAAGACAAAGTTTCAACAAAATGCAGAAATTTTCAAACAATTACTTGAATTTTCAACTGGAGAAGATTGATGTTCAAACAAACATGATATAGTCAAATTTCCAGTTATAAAATTAATTTAAGAAAAAAACCATTAATTTCCAATCCAAAGAAATTAATTTTGAACCAAAAAGGTGAATTAGTTAACAAAAATATTAATATTCTACCACAAAAAACAAAATTTCAACAAAATACAGAGATTTTTAAGCAAATAGTTGAATTTTCAACTGAATAAGATGAATATTCAACCAAACATGGAATCGTGAAATCAGTTAAATAATAATTATAAAAAATGTTCACAAAATAGTTAAATTTTAAAAACAAAAATTTTTTCTTGACTAAAATGATGAATCATCAACCAAATTTGTAATTAATAGACCTAGCAAAAATTACTCGTTTGTGTTAAATTTTAGCATAAACTTAAAGATCACATTTTTTTTATTCTTGATATTTAAAAATAAAAACTTTCATATAAAAACAAAATAATTTAATATATATATGTGGCAACTATGTCCAGAAAATGCGGTAAATAGAGCCTCATAGAAAATTCGAATCAAATTCCAATAGTTTCTTTAAGTGTTAAAAAAATATAATAAGGAAACTTCTCTCAATCATATGCAACTTTCTCAAATCATATAAGATTTTCCGTAAAATATATAATAAAATGTTGGAAAATTAACCGGTTTTTTTTTCTAAAGAAAAAAGTAATGTTCTAGTTATTAGAAAATTTGGAAAAATTGCAAATAGTAACAAAAATGTATTATGAATGATATTTTACAATACTGACATAAGCTTCCAAAAGTGCACCAAGGGTGTAAGTTCCACCTCCAGCATATGTAATATTTCCGAGTTGTTTTCCTAGCAATTGGCATTTTTGATCCTCGGGGTCATTTTTCGAAATTTGGTCCACATTTCGAACCACATTTTTTCTACCAGCAAATGTTACAATTGCCACTCTTGTTCTGGAAGGTTCGACAGTAAAGTCGGCGAGTAGTTTTTTTACAAAATTCAATTCACTTCGAAAATTGTCTAATCCGACTGATGCGGAAGCGTCGACGAGGAAAACGAGTTCCACCTGCAATTTTTAATTTGATTTAATGTTACGAATTTCGCGGCTGCCGAGGGAACAAAGAGGAAATATCTTTCTGATTCCTCAGCCTTTCAATTTTTGTTTAACTTCAAATTTCATGTTATTTAATTTTTATTCTTTTTATTATTGTTGTTTAGTTTTGAATACACTGACTGCGAAAATTGTTGATTAAAAAAATTCACTTGGAGTTGTAAAAAATTCAAATTAAATTTGAGCAAATAACAATTGAATCAATCTGAATTCAAAAATTAATCTGGAATTCCAGAAATTCAAAAAGAAAATTTAGGAAATTCAAAATGAATTCTAAATCTAAAAGTGAAATGATAGAAATTCTATTTGTATTCTAAAAATTAAAGTTGAATTTTAACAATTTAAATTTAGTATTGATATGTGACTGTCCGCGAAGAAAGGGACCTAATGCGGAAAAAATCGATTTTCATTTTCTTAGGCCAATCGATAGTTTCTGAGTTACTCTTTCATTTCCAATAATCAGAAGACTTTTAAGTTAATTACTTTTCATGTTATTAAGCGACAAACATAGGCACGATAAGCGTACGCGGAAACCGAACGAGAGGCCTACAAAAGCCAGCCCCACCACTTACCACTACACTTGTACGCAACGTGTCCGTGAGCTCCACTGGCTCGTGCCTAAAACTGTAGTAGTAAGTGGAGGGGGTGCTTTTCGTAGACGCATCCCCACTACTCAAATGCTAACTTGTGGACTCTGCTACGATCGCCAGTCCTGTAAAATTCAGCTTTGACGCATTAGGTCCCTTTCTTCGCAGACGGTCACATATATTCAAAATGAGTATTAGTCAGCGACATTGAAAAAAAGTGAAATTCAAGTAAGGCCAGTATGAATTCTACCAATTTAAATGAATTTCAACAATTCACACTGAATTCTGGCAATTTAAACTGATTTTAAGGTTTTTTTAATTTATAATTCTAAAAATTCGGATGCAATCCTGACTATTAGTACTGAATTCTAAAAATACAAATAAAATTCTAGAAATTCACACCAAATTCTAGTATTACTAAAACTGCGTTTTCATCATTCACATTGAAATCTTGCATGTTCAAATTAATTTTTGAAAATTAAAGTGGAATTTTTGCAATTTAAAAAGGTTTCTACTAAAATTAAATTTTAAGGTGCGAAAATTGAATGATGTTGAATCCTAGGGAATTTATGTAAATTTCAGCAATTCAAACAGAATTCTATAGTGGATTAATCTCTATTTATTAGAATTAAACTCTGATCAGTTTAAATAGAATTCTATTTAATTTAAATGGAATTTCAGAAATTTGAAGAGAGTTCCAGTAGAATCGAATTTTATCAAGAAAAAATTTAATGCTGTTGAACCCTAGGGAATTTATGTAAATTCCAGAAATTCAAACAGTATTTTAGAGGAAGAAAATTAATATCTATTTATTTAAATTGAATTCTAGACAATTTGAATAGAATTATAGGTAATTTAAATGGAATGTTAGCAATTTAATAAGAGTTCTAGTAAAATTAACTTAGCAAGCGAAAATAGAATGATGTTGAATTCTAGGGGATTTATTTGAATTTCAGTGATTCAAACAGAATTCTAGTGAAATAAAATTGATTTTTATTTAATAAAATGAAATTCTAGTCAATTTAGTTCGAATTCTAGTTAATTTAAATGGAATTTCAACAATTTGAAGAGAGTCCTAATAAAATACAATTTTAAATGGAATTTTAACAATTTAAAGAGAGTTCTAATAAAATACAATTTTATGAAGAAAAAATCGAATGATGTTGAACCCTAGGGAATTTATGTAAATTTTAGCAATTCAAACAGAATTTTAGGGAAATAAAATTAATCTCTGTTTATTATTATTAAATTCAAGTCAATTTAAATAGAATTATATTTAATCTGAATGGAATTTTAGCAATTTAATAAGAGTTCTAGTAAAATTAACGCTTAGCAACCGAAAATTGAATGATGTTGTTCTAGGAGATTTATGTGAATAACAGTAATTCAAACAGAATTCTAAAGCAATAACATTAATCTCTATTTATTCAAATTAAATTGCAGTCAATTTAAATATTATTATAGTTAATCTAAATGGAATTTTAGCAATTTAATCAGAGTTCTAGTAAAATTAACTTAGCAAGCGAAAATTGAATGATGTTGAATTCTAGGGGATTTATGTGAATTCCAGTAATTCAAACAGAATTCTAGTGAAATAAAATTGATTTATATTTAATAATATGAAATTCTAGACAATTTAATTCGAATTCTAGTTAATTTAAATGGAATTTTAGCAATTTAAAAAGAGTTCTAATAGAATCGAATTTTATCATGAAAAAAATGAATGATGTTGAACCCTAGGGAATTTATGTAAATTCCAGAAAGTCAAACAGAATTTTAGAGAATTAAAATTAATCTCTATTTATTCAAATTAAATTCTACTCAATTTAAATAGAATTATATTTAATTTGAATGGAATTTTAGCAATTTAATAAGAGTTCTAGTCAAATTAAATTTCATCAAGCGAAAATTGAATGATGTTGAATTCTAGGGGATTTATTTGAATTTCACTAATTCAAACAGAATTCTAGTGTAATAAAATTGATTTTTATTTAATAAAATGAAATTCTAGTCAATTCAATTCGAATTCTAGTTAATTTAAATGGAATTTTAGCAATTTAAAAAGAGTTCTAATAAAATCGATTTTTATCAAGAAAAAATGGAATGATGTTGAACCCTAGGGAATTCATGTAAATTCCAGAAAGTCAAACGGAATTTTAGAGAATTAAAATTAATCTCTATTTATTCAAATTAAAATCTAGTCAATTTAAATAGAATTATATTTAATATAAGTTGAATTTTAGCAATTTAATAAGAGTTCTAGTCAAATTAAATTTCAGCAAGCGAAAATAGAATGATGTTGAATTCTAGGGGATTTATTTGAAGTTCAGTAATTCAAACAGAATTCTAGTGTAAAAAAATTGATTTCTATTCAATAAAATGAAATTCTAGTCAATTTAATTTGAATTCTAGTTAATTTAAATGGGATTTTAGCAATTTAAAAAGTGTTCTAATAAAATCGAGTTTTATCAAGAAAAAATTGAATGATGTTGAATCCTAGGGAATTCATGTAAATTCCAGAAATTCAAACAGAATTTTAGAGAAATAAAATTAATCTCTATTTATTCAAATTAAATTCTAGTCAATTTAAATAGAATTATAGTTAATTTAAATGAAACTTTAGCAATTTAATAAGAGTTCTAGTCAAATTAAGTTTTAGCAACCGAAAATTGAATGATGTTCAATTCTAGGGGATTTTTGTGAATTCCAGTAATTCAAACAGAATTCTAGTGAAATAAAATTGATTTCTATTTAATAAAATGAAATCCTAGTCAATTTAAATCGAATTCTAGTTAATTTAAATGGAATTTTAGCAATTTAAAAAGAGTTCTAATAGAATGTAATTTTATCAAGAAAAAATTGAATGATGTTGAACCCTAGAGACTTTATGTAAATTCCAGAAATTCAAACAGAATTTTAGAGAAATAAAATTAATCTCTATTTATTCAAATTAAATTCTAGTCA
>JAABKJ010004158.1:0-24781 GCA_011634705.1 Andricus grossulariae
AGGGAAATAATAGGAAAATAATAGGGAAATAATAGAGAAATAATAATGAAGCAATAGGGAAATATTAGGGAAATAATAGGGAAATGATAGGATATTATTATAAAAATAATAGGAAAATAATAGGGAAATAATAGAGTAATAAGAGAGAAATAATAGGAAAATAATATTGAAATAATAGGATAATCATATGAAAATAATAGGTACAAATAGGGAAACAATATAAAAATAATAGGGGAATAATAGGAAAATAATAAGGAATTAATAAGAAAATAATAGGGAAATAATAGGAAAATAATAAGAAAATAAAAGGAAAATAATGGGATACTAATATGAAAATAATGGGAAAATAATATAAAAATAATAGGGAAATAATAGGGAAATAATATGAAAATAATAGGGAAATAATATGAAAATAATAGGGAAATAATAGGAAAATAATTGGAAAATAATTGGGAAATAATAAAAAAATAAAAAGGATATCAATATGAAAACAATAGGGAAATAATAGGATAATAATATGTAAATAATAGGGAAATGATAGGATAATAATATGAAAATAATAGGAAAATATGAGGGAAATAATAGAGAAATAATAGAAAAATAAGAGAGAAATAACAGAAAAATAATATTGAAATAATAGGATAATTATATGAAAACAATAGTGAAATAATAAGGAAACAATGGGGAAATAATAGGGAAATAATAGGGAAATAATGGGGAAATAATATGAAAATAATATGGAAATAATAGGGAAATAATAAGAAAATAATAGGAAAATAATAAGAAAATAATATAAAAATAATAGGGAAATCATAAGAAAATAATACGAGAATAATAGGAAAATAATGTGAAAATAATAGGGAAATATTAGAAAAATAATAGGGAAATAATAAGGAAATAATAGAACATCAATATGAAAATAATAGGGAAAGAGTAGGAAAATGATAGGTAAATAATATGAAATTAATAGGGAAATAATAGGGCCATGATAGGGGAAAAAGGAAAATAATAGGGAAATAATATGAAAATAATAGGGAAATAATAGAGAAATAATAGGGGAATGATATGAAAATAATAGGAAAATAACAGGGAAATATAAGAAAAATAATAGGAAAATAATAGGATATTAAGATGAAAGTAATAGGAAAATAATAGGGAAATCATGGGGAAATATTGTGGAAATAATATGGGAAATAATAGGGAAATAATAGGGAAACAATAGGAAAATAAAAGGGAAATAATATGAAAATAAGAGGAAAATAATAGGGGAATAATAAGGAAATAATAGGAAAATAATAGGGAAATTATATGAAAATAATAGGGAAAGAATAGGATATTAAGATGAAAATAATAGGAAAATAATAGGGAAATAATAAGGAAATAGTAGGGAAATAATATGGGAAATAATAGGGAAATAAAAGGAATATAATAGGGAAATGATATGAAAATAAGAGGGAAGTAATAGAGAAATAATAGGGAGATAATATAAAAATAATAGGGGAATAATAGGAAAATAATATGAAAATGATAAGGAAATAATAGGAAAATAATAGGGAAATGATGTGAAAATAATAAGGGAATAATAGGAAAATAATAGGGTAATAATATGAAAATAATAAAGAAATAATAGTGACATAATAGGGAAATAATAGGGAAATAATAGGGAAATAATATGAAAATAAGAGGAAAATAATAGGGAAATAATAAGGAAATAATAGGAAAATAATAGGGAAATTATATGAAAATAATAGGGAAAGAATAGAAAAATAATAAGGCAATAATAGGTGAATAATAGGAAAATTATAGAAAAATAATAAGGAAACAATAGGGGAATAAATTCTTTTTATTCAAATGAATGAAGGTAGTTTATTCCTAAGACTACAAACAGAACTGAATTTTCAACCAAAATGATGAACCTTTCGCTGAAATAGTTAATTTTCAGTTATAAAAAATTATTTTCTACCAAAAAAGGACATTTTTAACAAAATAGTTCAATTTTCAACCAAAGGGATGTTTTTTTAACTAAAATTATGAATCAAACAACAAAAATGAATTTTCAACAAATAGTTCTACCAAGAAGAATGAATTTTCAAATTAATAGTTGAATTCTTAACATAGAAAAAATAATTTTCAAACAAAAAGTTGCATTTATAACCAAATAGATGACTTTTCAACCAAAATATTTTTAACCCAAAAATATGAATTTTCCATCAAGAAAATTAGTTTTTTTTTTGTCAAACAGACAAATTTTCAATAAAGTACATTAATTTTTAAACAAATAGTTGGATTTTTAATTAAAATTTAACTTTTTTGGTACAGAAGTATTTTTATTTAAAATTCTACTAGTAAATTTCTGGTTGAGAGTTTATCTTTTTTGGTTGAAAATTTTATTATCTGGTTGAAACGTTAATTATTTCATTGAAAATTACACTATTATGTTTGAAAGATATATTTTTTTGGTCGAAAATTTAACTGTTTTGTTGAACATTTGTCTCTTGAGATGGAAAATTCGTCTTTTTAAATTGAGAAAAAAAATCGGTTGCGGTTGAAATTTAACCATTTTTTAATTTAAAAGCCTACTATTGTATTTTTTTCAGAATTCATCTCTTTTGGTTGGAAATTTAATTATTTTTTTGAAAATTCAACTGGTTTTTTCAAAGTTATCTTTTTTGGTCGAAAATTCAGTTGTTTTGTTGAACATTTGTCTTTTTGAATGAAAAATTCGTTTTTTAAAATTAAAAATTCATTTTTTGGTGGAATAGATATCTTTTTTGCTTGAGGGTTCATTCTTTTTAATTGAAAATCCTACCATTATATTTTTGTTTATAAATTTATCTTTTTCAGTTAAAATTCAACTATTTGTTTGAAAATTAATGTGCTTTGTTGAAAATACGTCTGTTTGAAAGAAAACTAATTTTCTTGATTGAAAATTAGCTTTCTTTCGAATAAATGAATTTCTCAGAAATTACATTAATTTTCAAACAAATAGTTGATTTTTTAACCAAAAAAGATAAATTTCCAATAAAAAAAAAACAAACTAATTTTACTACATTCAACCAAACAGTTCAAACTTTCAACCAGATATTTGAATTTTCTACCAATAAAAAATTAAGTCTCAGCGAAAAATTCAATAGGTGATACTTTAATTGATAGAGATTTTAACTTTAAATCAGAAACAGTTGTATTCAATAAAAAAAAGGTGATCTTTCAACAAAATTCTTGCACCTGCAACCAAAACAGAATAATTGTTAAGAATTTTTAATTGAATAAGATGAATTCATAAACCAAAAAGACAAATTCGCAATTAAAAAATTATTAAGGCAAGAAAAAAAAATCAACCAAATTGTGGAATTGTTTAGACAGAGAGGCAATTTTTTTACAGTACAGGTGAATTTTTAACCCAGAAACAATTAGTTAAATGTGCAACCAAAATGAGAGTCGACTTTTCAAATAAAACAGATAAACTTAATTTCCGACCAAAAAAGATGAATTAAAAAAAAAATAATTGAATTTTCAAACAACTAATTACATTTTCAACTAGAAGGGATAAATTCTAAAAAAACTATAATAGTAGACTTTTGAATTAAAAACTGTTAAATTTCAACCACATAAGATGTTTTTTCAATTCAAAAGGACGAACTTTTTGTCTGCAAAGACAAAACAAAACAGTTGAATTTTTTACCAAAAAATATAACTTTTGAAGAAATCAGTTTAAATTTTAACAAAATCGTCAAATTTCCACTCAAATAATAAAGTTTCTAACTAAAAAAAATAATTTCTTAACCAGAAATTTAATAGTAGACTTTTGAGCCAAAAAGAATGAACTTTCAACAAAAAATAGTTTGATTTTCTCATTTTGTTGTAATAATTCAGTACGCATTTTAGCAACAAAAAATGAGAAAAAAGAGAAAGTCTCTTGAAAATAGGGGGGAAAAGAGGAATTTGAAAAATTGGGACAAGAGGGGAATAGGGGAAAGATTGTGAAGTCTGCAATTGATTTTTTTAAGTGTTCCGCATATTACCTGTCAAACTTAAAGTCTTGCACTTTGTCCATAAAAAACTTTGACCACAAAAAATTATATATAATAAGTTAATAAAAAAGCAAAATAGTAATAATTTTTCTATCCTAGGTTCAGAGTCTCGTACTACCAACGATGTACTGCCTTCTTCAGCTCAAATGCCATTGAATACCCCTCAAATAATTACAGTAACCGAGAAAGCTGTTGATGAACCGAAGACTGAAAAAACAACAGAAAGAACAACAGCCGCCACTATGGCTGATATCATCAACATTGTCAATAATAACAATAACAACAAAGAAGAAGAGTCAGGTAATCTTCCTTAAAAAAATTAATATAAGTAGGCGCTATGCGCCTACAAAAAACGGTTTCTTACCCTAATAATATGTCGATTAGGTCAATCAAATATCTCTTTTCCATACTTTCCCTTCCCCAATCCCCCTACTTTCTCCTAATTTCTCTCCCATCTCATAATTTCTCTTCACTCACTTCCCCTACTTCTCTTCTTGTCCCCTACAATCTCACTACTGACCCTCTCTTCTCTTGCCCTACTTCTCACCTCCTGATTTGACCTAGTTCCCCCACTTACTCTTCTTTACCCTAATTCATCCCATACTCCCTATACTTCCTCTACTTTCATTAACCTAATTTTCCTAGTTCCTCTCTTCTAAATTCCCCTTCTCTACTCACTTCGCTGCCACCCTCACATCTCCTAAGCCGTCATTTCCCTACTTATACCCTTCACTTCTCGCTCTCCACATCCCATTAATTTCCCTGCTTCCGCTTCCCTCATCAACCATTCTTTTTTCTACTCACCCTCACTTCCCTACTATCCCCTCATTTCCTCGTCCCTCACCTACTTCCGACTTCTCCTTTTCCTATTTTCCACACT
Organism: Andricus grossulariae; assembly: GCA_011634705.1. Lineage (NCBI taxonomy): Eukaryota > Metazoa > Arthropoda > Insecta > Hymenoptera > Cynipidae > Andricus > Andricus grossulariae. Next base: position 4,912 of record JAABKJ010004158.1, read on the forward strand.
CTCGCTGCCCCTACTCACCCTCCCTTACTTACCCTTATTTTCCTCACATGCACTTTCCCTAATATCCTATCCCTCACTTCCTATCACTCCTCCTCCTTTCTCACCTCTCACCTCTCACTTCCACTCACTCCACCTCCTCTCACTGCTCTGACTTCCTTTGCTTTTTGTCTTCTCGATCTCCTCCATTCCTACTCACATTCACTTCCCTACTATCCTTTTCATCCTCTCGCTGTCTCTCCCATACATACGACCTCTTATTAACTATACATTCTCTTCTCTCGCATCTTATACTTTCCATCACTTCCCTACTTCCCTACTCCTCCTTCGTACTCTTCCACTACTTCACAGACGCCCTATTTCTTTTTTTATTTCCATACTCCTTAATTCCACTCGCTACCTCTTACTACACCCACCACTGTCCTATTTACTACCCTCATAACTGTCCCTACTTCCTCTTCTTTCACTATCCTTGCTTCTCATTCCATACACACACTTTTTTCCCTATGACCCGTTCCCTCTTATACTTCCGCTTTTTCGCTTACCCTACTCTCCCTATTCTGATTGCTCTACTCCTACTCACATCCACTCCTCCAACCTATGAATTACCCTATTTACCTACTCCTTACTTCCATTCACATTTTCACCTCTAGTGCCTTGACTGACTCCACTTCCCCTCTCCTCACCCTCTTTTCGCAACTATTCTTTCCCTCCCCTCACCACGGACTTTATCAACTAGTCGACTCCCTAATTCTTCATCCCTCAATTCCATTCACTCCATGTTTCCTCGCTATACCAACTTCCCCGTCCCTCACCTGCTTTTGAATTTTCACTTTCCCTACTTTTCACAATCTTACTTAACCTTATCCCCCTCATATACACTCTTCCTGATTTCTCATCTCCTCACTTTATATCACTCCTCCTACTTTCTCATTTCTCACATCCACTCTCACTGCCCTCTCATCCTCTCTATGCCCGAACTTCCCCTTTTCTAACATTCTCTTCCCTACTTAAACTCGTTCTCTTATTCTATGCTTCCCGTACTTCCCCATCCCTTACTTCCACTACGCCCCTTGCCACTGTCCTTATTTCCTCTTATTTCGCTCTCCTTACTTTCCATTGCCTACGCACCCTTTTTTCCTACAATCCCTTCCCTCTTCTACTTCCGCTTCATCACTTTCCCTACTCCCCCTATTCCAGTTGTCCTACTCCTACTTACATCCACTTCTTCAGCCTTTTATTTCCCGTACGTACCTATCCCTCACTTCCACCCCCCCACCCACCACTGTCCTTATTTCCTTTTCTTTCGCTCGCCTTACTTTCCATTCCCTACGCACCTTTTTTCCCTGCGGTCCCTTACACTTTTACTTCCGATTCATCACTTGCCCCGCTCTTACTCACATCTGCTCCTTCTAACTCTTATTTCCCCTACTTTCCCATCCCTAACTTCCACTATTTCCCCTCCCCTATCACTGTCCCTATTTCCTCTTCTTTCGCCCTGCTTACTTTCCATTCCCTACGCACCCTTTTTCCCTTTGATCTCTTCCCTCTTCTACTTCCGCTTGATCACTTGCCCTACCCCCTATTCCAGTTGACCTATTCCTACTTACATTTACTCCTTCAGCCTCTCATTTTCCCTCCTTATCCACCCCTCACTTCCACTCACACCCCCACCCATCACTGTCCTTATTTCCTCTTCTTTCGCTGTCCTTACTTTCCATTTCTGACGCACCCTTTTTCCCTACAACCCCTCCTTTTTCTACTCCCGCTCCATCACTTGCCCTGCTCCCCATATTCCAGTTGCCCTACTCCTACTCAGATCCACTCCTTCAGCCTCTCATTTCCCTTACTCATCCACCCCTCACTTCCACTATCCCCAATCACTGTCCCTACTTCCATTTCTCTCACACTCCTTATTTCTTATTCCATACACACCCTTTTTTTCCCTACGATCCCTTCCCTCGCATACTTCTGTTTTTTTACTTGCCGTATCCCCCTCTTCCAGTTGCCCTGATCCCGCTCATATTCACTTCTTCAACCTCCCACTTCCCTATATACCCACCCCTCACTTCCACTCACACTCCTACCCCTAGTATTTTTACTACCTACACCGACATGCGCTCACCTACATGCGCCCTCTTACTTCCCAGACTTTTTGTTCCCTCCCATTTTATACCTTTCATCTCTTCCTTACTGCCTTACTCCTCCTCCGTACATTTTCACCACTATCCGGATGTCTGATCTCTTTCCTCATTTCCATACTTCTTGATTCCACTCGCTACCCCTCCCCTCCTATACCCCAATTCCCCTCTTCTACATTTCTTCCATCTACTTACCCTCATTTCCTTACTCTATGCTTCACCTACTTCCCCATCCCTCACTTCCATTCCCCGCCGTCACTGTCCCCATTTCCTCTTCTTTCTCTCTCCTTACTTTCAATTTCCTACGCATCCTTTTCTCTACTATCCCTTCCCTTTTCTACTTTTGCTTCATCACTTGCCCTGCTTCCCCTATTCCAGTTGCCCTACTCCTATTACGATACACTTCTTCAGCCTCTCACTTCCCCATCCCTTACTTCCACTTCCCGCTATCACTGTCCTCATTTCCTCTTCTTTCTCACTCCTTACTTTACATTCCCTACGCACCCTTTTTTCTACTATCCCTTCTCTTTTCTACTTTCGCTTCATCACTTGCCCTACTTCCCCTATTCCAGTTGCCCTACTCCTATTACCATACACTTCTTTAGCCTTACATTTCCCCTACTTACCCATCCCTTACTTTCACTACCCCCCACCTCTCAATCACTGTCCCCATTTCCTCTTTTTTCGCTCTCTTTACTTTCCATTTCCTACGCACTCATTTTTCCTACGATCTCTTCCCTCCTCTACTTCCGCTTCATCACTTGCCCTATTACTCCGATTCCAGTTGCCCTACTCCTACTCACATCCTCTCCTTTAGCCTCGTATTTCCTTATTTCCCTATCCCTCACTTTCACTCCCCCCCCCCCCTATCACTGTCCCCATTTCCTCTTCTTTCGCTCTCCTTACTTTCCATTCCCCACGCATCCAGTTTTTCTACTATCCCTTCCCTCTCCAGTTGCTCTACTCTCACTTACATCCATTCCTTCAACCTATCACTTCCCCTACTTCCCCTACTTACCCACAACTCAATTCCACTCATGCCCGCTCCCCTCATCACAGACTTTATAAACCAGTCAATTCCCTAATTTCCCACCCCTCAACTCCATTCACTCCATGTTTCCTCGCTATACCGACTTCCCCGTCCCTCACCTACTTTCGAATTTTCACTTTTCCCTACTTTTCACAATCTTACTTAACCTTATCCCCCTCATATATACTCTTCCTAATTTTCCATCCCCTCACTTTATATCACTCCTCCTGCTTTCCCACCTCTCACATCCAGTCACTCCCCCATCCCATCACTTCTCTGACTTCATGTGATATTCCTCTCCTCACTCCCTCTTCTCTACTCACCCTAACTCCTCTACTACCCTTTTCCTCCCTTCGTCGTCTCTCACATACATGCACCCTCTTGCTTCCCAAACTTTCTCTTTCTTCGCATTTTATACCTTCCATCTCTGCCTTACGGCCTTACTCCTCCACCGCACACTATCACCACTTTCCAGACGTCTCATCTCTTACCTCATTTCCATACTCCTCGATGCTACTCGCTACCCCTTCTTTCCTCTCCCCAAATTTTCTTCTTATAACTTTCTCTTCCCTACTTACCCTCATTCCCTTACTCTATGCTTCCCTTACTGCCCCATACTAATCCACCCCCCCCACATAATTGTCCTCATTTCCTCTTCTTTCTCTCTCCTTACGTTCCATTCCCTACGCACACTTTTTTCTACCATCCCTTCCCTTTTATACTTTCGCTTCATCACTTGCCCTACTTCCCCTATTCCAGTTGCCCTGCTCCTACTCACATACTGATGGCTGATAGGTCATTAGCCTCTCATTTCCCCTACTTACCCACCCCTCACTTTCACTAACACCCACCACCCTTAGTGCTTTGACTACCTCGACTTCCCCTACTTCCCTTCTCCTCACAGTACCTACCCCACTCACCCTCATATCCTTACTAGCACTTTCCCCCCTATTTCCGCCTACTCACTTCCCCTTCGCCAATACCATAGCATAATTCCCCACGGCTACGAAACCTTAATAAAAATTTAATTTTATATTATAAAATTCGTGCAATTTTGTAATAATACATTCTTTATAGCTGTTGTTGAAACACAAAGATCAGCAACTTATGGAAGGGCTATGACGTGGCCAACACGAGAACCAAAAACTTCTTCGGAAATACCTGCTTGGGCAACAAGTACTTATTTGGCTTCAAATGAGGTAAACAAATTATTTATATGTTAATTAAAATCATACTAAAATTAAAAACATGAAAAAGGAATTTAATATGAAAGTGAGGAAATATTATTCCATAAAATTCCAGATTCCAGTGACTGAAGATTCGTGGTACCCACCAGCAGGAAGTTTTGGTGGAAACAACATCGATGAGCCAAACCAGCAGGGACTCAAAAATAGCGAGACATCTCTTAGAAATACATTAATATTCACCCTATTATTACTCAGCATTGTTGTTATATTTTAGACTGCACCATCAATAATATAAGAAAATCTCTAAACATTCCAATGAAAAAATAATTTAAAAAGATTACCTTGAATGAGAAAAAAATGCAAATTTTATCGAAAAAAGCCTCAGGGCAAACTCTACAATTATTGGCACCTGTATTTTTAATTAAAAAATGATTCACTATTTAATTAACATGTAAATATTTTTTTAAATCAACTATCTTCTTTAATTACTGAATTTCAATTATTTCTTTCACTTATTTATCTTTTTTATAAGTATCTAGCTGATTTGAAAATGTTTTTTAAAAAATCTTATCGAGTGTCAATAAGTGTCGAGATTGTTTTTTACGATAAACAAAACAATATTTCATACATTTTAATTGTGCAATCATTTTTCCTTTACTTTATTACTAGTATAATTGTTATCTTATTTTTTCTTAGTACTATCAGTACTATACTTATTATTATATAATTATAAAAATAGCTGACGCCTCTAACGAAGGGAATCTACGATCTTTGGAATTTTGTACGAATTCATACTATATAAGATAAAATAAATAATAATATAAGTTTTTCAGATATTCTAAAAAAAACGACTTAGAAAAATTCACGATCATTACATGGACTGTGAACCGAGCTCGATTCCTGCTGCCGACATTTTTTGCTAATATTTTTTGTTATATACATTTTTTTTATTTGAAACTATAAATTTATGTATTTATCTTTTACGTATTATTTCAATTTTAATATCAAATTTATTTAAATCAAGACAAAATATTCATTTTTAACAACTTCATTCATATAAAAAATGGGGCTTTCGATGAGATAAAAATGAAATGTATAAAAATTGTATAAGACAAATGAAATAAATATTCAAGTATGAAGAGGCGGTAAAATAAAATGATCGATTTTTGTTAAACTTTGACTATTTATTTTTTTAGTAGAGAAAATAAAGATTGCCAAAGATTTCATTAATTTTTTTATATTTTTTTGTTATATGACAAAAATGATTGAAAATAAAACAATTGCTAAAAAATGCCGGCAGCAGGAATTGAGCCCGGACTTTCTCGTTGCAAACTATTGCATCACGGTCAATGTGTCCTTCGTTCGATTTTTTTTTAAATTTCTATCACTGGGAGAAGTATAAATAAAAAAAATTCCAAGGGTGTAGTTTCCCCTTGTGAGTGTATTTTTTTAATGTTGTTTTGAATGCATGAGAAGCTGTGATTACTAGAGACTCGTTTACCTGCGTTGTATGAATTTCCTTAGAATATTATCTCACACAATTATGTACAGAAACAAATGTAAAACCTGGAACTTAATCCATTGTAGTCTCCATAAAAAACGTTTTTATTATGGACAACAGTTTTCTTTCACAAATTTCGAAACTTCAGATATACCCTCTAACTACATTAAACGTTATTTGTTAATAATTAATTCTGGTCTTTACCACTCTGTAGATAATCATAAGAATACAGCGACTCTTATCGCTTTTACTTACAGTAGTAGTGATTTATTAATTTATACAATTCAATTTTGGGAGAAGTGTCTTAGGATAATAGAAATGTTTTCAAACTTCGTAACCAATTCACATGGAATCAACGATTCATCTACAGTCTTAATAATTAAGTCTCTCTGTTCTTTACAAACTTTTTGTTAGTTTTTGGGGACTGAAGATACTTTGGTCGAACATTCGGAAAGGAAAATTCACTACAGAGTCTGTTCCATAAGTGTTAGAACTGACGGGCAGGACTGGTGGTGGGGAGTGTCAGAAACCAAATCCATGCTCGAACAATGAACAGTCGCCGGCGACCATTTGCGGAGTAAATATTGCGCGAGAAGTAAACCCTCCTTGAAGGCTTTCGTCACGCTCTTAAAATGAATCGCACGCTCGAGCAGCGCCAGATAAAAATAGCTGATCTGCTCATTGCATTCTCTCCATACGCCTACTCAATCCTAACGAAAGTCTCGGTTGCAGACATTCCAAGTTCAACATAAAAATTCACCGCGCGTGACAGAAATCTACAGGTAGGTTTACTTCGCGCGCAATATTTACTCCGCAAATGGTCGCCGGCGACTGTTCAAGCATGCATTTGGTTCTTGGCATCGCCCACCATCCATACTGCCCGTAAATCCCTCTATTGCTCCATCAGGACTATAGAAAGACCAGTCCAACTACTTAAGAAACTTTGGAGGCGTAATGGAAGCCTACAGAAGGGTTTACTTCTCGCGCGATATTTACTCAGCAAATGGTCGCCGGCGACCGTTCGAGTATGCATTTGGTTTCTGACGTTCCTCACCATTCATACTGCTGGTAAATTCCTCTATTGCTCCGTCGGGGCTACAGAAAGTCAAGTCCTACTACTTATGGAATTTTGAGAGCGTGATGGAAGCGTACGGAACGGTTCACATCTTGCGCAATATTTACTCCGCAAATGGTCGCAAGCTATTGCTCCGTTGGGGCTATAGAAAGTCAAGTCCTACTACTTATGGAACTATGAGAGAGTGATGGAAGCCTACAGAAAGGCTTACTTCTCGCGCGATATTTACTCCGCAAATGGTCGTAGGCTATTTCTCCGTCAAGGCTATAGAAAGTCAAGTCCTACCACTTATGGAACTGTGAGAGCGTGATGAAAGCCTACAGATAGGTTCACTTCTCGCGCAATATTTACTCCGCAAACAGTCGCAGGCTATTGCTCTGTTGGGACTATAGAGAGTCAAGTCCTACTACTCGTGGAACTTTGAGAGCGTGATGAAAGCTTACAGATAAATTTACTTCTCACGCGATATTTACTCCGCAAATGGTCGCAGGCGACTGTTCAAGCATGCATTTGGTTCCTGACATCCCCATCAACCATCCTGCCTGTAAAATCTCCCACTATTGCTCCATCTGCGCTATGGAAATTCAGTTCTACTACTCACGAAACAGACCCTGTATTTCTTCTACAAATAATTTTGGCCATTTCCTTGTTGAATAATGGTGAAGGTTTGAATCTGAAAAATGAGTTCAGTGTAAGGTTTTGAGGGTCTATTATTGGCACCTTATTTTCATAATTGTTGAATTTTATATCAAAATGGTGATTTTTATAACAACCTTGACGATATTTACAATAGTTTCGGGGTTCCTAATTTTATCATAAAAATCGATTCCTCCTCTTGGTTCTTTTCTTTCAGCTATTGTTCCTTTCCCTTTTTTAATTGTGATTCATCAATTTAATGATATTTTTCTTAGTTTTAATATTATTTTTATTTCTCACTACTATGTTTCTTTTTTACTTTTGTTATGTTCTTCTCTCTTTTGTTGTTTTTTTAACAATTTAGTATTCTTTCTTTATTTATTTCTTCTCTTTCCCTTTCTTCATGCTATACTTTTTTCTTCTTGTTTGTTACAACTCATTTATTTTCTCCTTCTAGCATTTTAAATTTTCCGTAAACACACTGGAATCGAGTTAACTTTCTCAGAAGTTACTTCCTCTGTTTAAAATTAATTATAAATGCACGTTAATTTATTAAAATTAATGCGCCGATAATTCACTTGAATATCCGAGAAGTTAAAAACTACTGTTTATACTAAATTTTCCTCTTCTGCTTCGTTCATTAAATATTTTTTTTTCTTTTACTTCTTCAACTGGTATTTTTTCCCCTTTTCCTCTATTCTTCAAGTTTTTTTCTTTCTTAACATTTTTTCTTTTCACTCATCAGCCACCTTGTACTGTCTTCTTTCCTAAATTTCTTCCTTCTTTTTCTTCTTCAATAAATATTTCAGGGTGGCCGTTTTTAGAAAAAAATTTCCTGGTTGTTTCCCGGATTTTTCGCATTTCGTAAAATTTTTGACGGTAATTGATATTGAAATATTCGAACTCTTAAAACTGAAAAATTTGGCATTTAAAATAATCAAAACTTAACTGCTAATTAAAGCGAACTCAAAGTGAAACTCTTTTGAATTTTAAATTTACAAAAATTGAAGCCCAACAAATTTTTAATTTGAACTCTCAATAATTTCCAACTCAATTTAAAATTAGGTGCCATTGAACTGTACGATTTTAAGTTCTAAACTTTTATAAATTAAATAGTTTAAAGCTATGAATTATAACCAATCCTTCCTTTTAACTCACATTGACAAAAATTTTTTAAATAAAATAATTTTACAAATCCAATTCAGAAAAAAATTAAAACCAAAATTTTCTGTCTTTTAACTCGATAAAAATCTGAATAACACTAAAATATCCCTCTTCGAATTATGAAAAAGTTTAAAATCGAAATTTCCTCCCTTCCAACTTAATGAAAACACTTTTTAAAATTTACCCTTTTCCAATTAGGAAAAAATATTGAAACTAAAAAGTACCCCCCCCCCCCTGCAACTCAATAAAAATACTAAAAGAGAAAATGGCCTTTTCCAATTAAACAAGTTTTTTTTCAAATTTCGTCTGTTCCAACTTTAAAAAGATCTTAAAAATAAGAAAATATCCCTTTTCAAATTCAGAAAAAATTTAAAAAGACAAATTTTACCCCTTTCAAATCAATAAAAATGTTGAAAATAAAAAATTTCCCTTTTCCAATTCGAAAAAAAATTTTCTTTTGACTCGGAATAAGAATAAGACCGAAATTACTTGACTTTTAACTCAATAAAAATATTAAAAATGATCTTTTTTCCAATTCGTGAAATATTTAAAAACAAAATTTCCTCCTTTCGAACTCAATACAATTCTTAATAAAATAAAATATTCCTCTTTTAAGTTAAGAAAAATTAAAAAAGAAATTTTTTTCATTTTAAACTCAATGCAAATGTAAATAATAAAAAAGTTCCTCATCCAATTAGGAAAAAAATTAAATACCAAAATGTTGTACCTTTCGTTTAAAATTAGAATTGTGAAATTCAATGGTTTTCTTTAAACTATTTAATTGTTATTTATTCATCAAATTTCAAAACTTTTACTCACAAATTAAAAATATTTTCAAATGGAATAATTAAAATCGTAAAATTCAAAGTTTAAAAGCACGCTCAAATTGTAATGATTCAAGGCTTTCTATTTCAAATAATGTAGTTTAAATATTTGATTTATAATTTCTCATTTTAAATGAACTTTCGGATTGAAACAGTCAAATTTTAAATTTTAAAATCTCTAAATTTTTCAATTTAAAATAGACACAGGATAGTCTTGGATATTTAGAGGACAATTCTGAATCAATTATTATTGTTCAACTTTTAACACCCGAACTAGAGTTTGGAAAAAAATTTAAATCATATTTGCAGTCGATCAACTTGGAACGTTTTTTATAAACAATTTTCAAAATAATTTTTAATAGTTTAAGGTAGTTGTGTCAAAAATTATTTCTCCAGGAAAAAAATTGTTGTATGATTTTCAAAATTGGTATGATATTATCAGCCATGTCTTTCGAAAGAAATTTTTTTGTATAATAAAACATTAAAAATTACTAAAAAGAATAATTGTTACAATAATTTTTGTAACTGATTTGATAGATTGAATTTTAATGAGTTATTGTTTATTTTTTTCGGGAAAGACATTTTTTTACTATACTGATTCCAATTTAAAAATAAGTAAATAATTTAAAAAAATTGATTTAATAATTTTAGCAATACACAAACTGAGTTTGAAAATTTCGAGCAGTAGAGTTGTGGAGAATGTTTTTCTTCGAAAAATTACCCATCAATTCAACCATTTATCAAAAATTGAATTTCCAAAAACACGGTTAAAATATTTTTTTTTTTTAAACTTTTAATAGGTTTTCTTTGAAAATAATGTTTTTATTTGGAACATGATGCTCAGTAATAATACTTTCATTCTCAAAATCATACTACAACTTTTTTCAGACATCTGATTTTTGAAGAGTCTTCAAAACTGCATTAAAAATATTTGTTAATTGAAAATATACGTCTGACAATGAAGACCTGAGCTGAGAAATTGTTATGGTAAAAGATTTGAGAATGACGCACTAAACTAAATGATTTTTGATAAACCAAGTGAATTGACAGATTTTTCTTCTAAAAATTCCTGCAAAAAAAAATCACTCACGTTTCTCGTTTTCCTAGTCGAGTGGCCACCCTCTCATTTTTCACCCTTAACCCGCACTGCAACGTCACATGAAAACATTATTAGCAACCCCCAAATGTTTCCTATTCAACCCTGAACAATTAATATCTTCCTCAAAAGTGACCATTTTTTCCCTATTTCTAGTAACCCCAGTATTCACTTCAGCAGTTCTTCCCTGACCTCCACCTACAGAATTGGATGTCTTGGGTGGAATAATAGTAACAATAGGCCTCAAAACAGAGGAAGGAGGTGGTGGAACCGCAATTTCGTTAATTGCAGCAGCTAAATTAAATTCACTAACACTTCGTGGCACAAAATATTCAAAAAGAAGAGATGCTTCCTGATGCTGTTGATGTTGCGTTGGAGACATTGCACTTCTTCTCAAGGGTTGGTTACGTTGAAAATGAGATTTGGAATTGGTAGAGTTCCTATAATCTGGTACCTTTTTTCTGGGCAGGGAATGATGACCTGGTGGAGATACCTTGATTGCACTATTTAAGTGATGGTGTGCCAGGAGCTTCCCTGAATCAGTGGAACTCCTGGACTGTTTCTGTCAGGAGGCTGACACCACTGACATGGCGATTGCCTCCTCATCTTGCACCGACAATCTCGAATCTGTTGAAGCTCCAAGGCCAACATCTGGCTCGGATTTGAGTCCGCTTCCATTACCTGGAAAATCGAAAAGTCAAAGGAATTAGAAGCCAGGAGTTGTTTTGGCAGATGCTGGTTCTTTGATTTCTCTCGTACGATTGGTGTTTGAGGAACTTTATGCCAAACTTAAAAAACCGATTTAAAATTGAACTAAACCATATAATTCCTTTTTCTTATCACTTAACCATTTTTATGGCCTTCTACATAAGCCATCTACGTGAGAAACAACTTGAGCTTAATTCTCAAGGTCATTTCAAGGTCACAACGATTTTTTAACAAGGAAACCCTTATTTTTGACTGCAGATTTGAATAGAGCGGAAAGTTATCCGTGAAAAATGTACCATGCAAATCTTGTTTTTGTGACCTTGTAGACGGCAAAAGTCAAGGTCAAATGTCCAAAAACGATCAGATGCCCTTTTTCTGAATTGACGTGGTTTTCTGGGTAAGGCGAACCTTTAAGATGCTTTGAAAAAGTCGATAAAATGTAAAAGTGTGAAGCACCTTGACCACCTTGTCAGCCTCGACCTTCAGGTCAATTTTCAAGGTCATTTAAAGGTCAAGACGATAATTTGAATGGAAATCCCTATTTTAGACTGCGGCCTCGTGAAGAACGGGAAATTGCAGGTAAAAATTGGTATTTTAAAATCTTTCGTTTTGACCTGTAGAAGGTCATATCAAGGTCAATTATTTAAAAAGCGCTTAGAAGCTTTTTTTTTAATTTACTGGTTTTCTGAGCAACCTCAACGTTGAAGGTGCCTTTAACAAGTACACAATAAGATGCATCTGATAGTTTTTTGGATATTTGACCTTGTTTGTGACCTCTTCAAGGTCACAAATACAAGATTTCCATAGTACATTTTTGACGTAAAATTTTCCGCTCTATTCAAATCTGCAGTCAAAAATAGGGGGTTCCATTTTTAAAAAATCGTTCCGACCTTGAAATGACCTTGAAAATTGACCTCAAGGTCAAAATCAATGGTACAGTTAAATAGCCCCCTATGTCCTGGTCAACTTTTGTATAAACCGGAAATTTGTTCGAATCCACACAAAAATCAATCCTTTTCTTTTTTTTGAAAAAAAAATGATATTTAGAGGTCGCTCAAACCCCATGAAGCTTAACACGTATTTCCCATAAAAAAGACGTTTTTGTACTTTTTATTCAGAATCCTCAATATCAGCGGAATCGAGTTGAAACTCAACATTTATCTTGACAATTATCCATTAAATACAAATAAACTACTTTTTGAATATCACCCCCATAAGTCTGTCTTATAGGGTCCCAAAAAGATCCCATAAGTGAAAAAAAAGGTTTTGCGAGTTGTTGGAGCTATTGACGACTTTTTTGCGTTTTTCAAAAATGAAAATTTTTGTTAATACATTAACTACTACTTTATACTGTTGATTAGATATTTACATAAATTGTTTAAATAATTTATTATTGTTTTTAGCAATTTTCTGTTAGAATAGAGATAGAAAGTCGCGGTTTTTTCGAATTTTTTGACTTGTTGTCCAATTTTCAATAAAATTAAGGTAAATAATTCATCAAAGTCAACAAAATTATTTAAGTTAACAATTTATTGTTATTGTTTATAATATTCAACTTGAATAATGCTACAAAGTTGCGGTTTCTTTCTGAAATTTTCAACGATTTGTCTACTTTTCAATTAGAATAAAGTAATAATCAATTTAAGTTGGAAAAATAATTGTTTAAACAATTTATTGCTATTGTTAATAATAGTCTCTTTGCTTAATGCTAGAAAATTGCAGTTTTTTCGAAAAATTTTCACTTCTTGTTCAATTTCCAATTAGAGTGCGGTAAATAATTAATTGAAGTAAAAAAAATTGATTGTTTCAACAATTTATTGTTATTATTAATAATATTCAATTTGAATAATGATAGAAAGTTGCGTTTTTTTCTGAAATTTCCAACGATTTGTCTACTTTTTAATCAGAGTGTAGTAATAATTAATTAAAGTTAACAAAAATAATTGTTTAGACAATTTATTACTATTGTTAATAATAGTCGCTTTGCTTAATGCTAGCAAATTGCAGTTTTTTCAAAAATTTTACATTTTTTGTCCGATATCCAATAAGAGTAAGGCAAATAATTCATCAAAGTTAACAAAATTAATTGTTCAAACAATTTATTGTTATTGTTGATAATATTCAATTTAAATAATGATAGAAAGTTGCGTTTTTTTCTCAAATTTCCAACGATTTGTTTACTTTTTAATTAGAGTGAAGTAATAATTAATTGAAGTTAGCAAAAATAATTGTTTAAACAATTTATTACTATTGTTAATAATATTATTTTTTCTTATTGCTACAAACTTGCGGTTTTTTTCTGAAATGTTTTAATTATTTGTCCATGTTTTACTTGGAGTAAATGAATTATTACTTAAATTTAACAAAAAATGATTGTTTAAACAAATTATTATTGTTTATAACTATCTTCATCTATATCCATGCCATATACTAAAAAGGCAAAGTAAAGCCAAACTGTTCAGAAAAACTGAAACTTACTAGCATTCATCTAAGAGAAGATAGTTATAAACAATTATTAATAATAGTTTGAACAATTATTTTTGTTGAAACAAAAATTTACTGTTTTAGAAATTATTTTTGTCAACTTAAAATAATTATTACTTCACTCTAATTGGAAAGCAGACAAATCGTTGAAAATTTCAGAAAAATACCGCAACTTTGTAGCATTATTCAAATTGAATATTATTAACAATAATAATACATTTTTCAAACAACTAATTTTGTTAACTTTAGTTAATTAATTACCCCACTCTAATTAAAAATTGGACAAAGAATGGAAATTGTTTGAAAAAACTGCAATTTTCTAGAATCATTCTGAGAGAATAGTATTGAAAATAGTTGAAAATAATAATTAATTGTTTAAACAATTATATTTGTTAACAACAACACTCTTGCAACACTATGATTAAAAATTTGACAAAAAGTACAAATTTTCGAAAAAAAAGACTTTCTATCTCTGTTCTGAGAGAAAGTTGCTAAAAACAATAATACGTTGTTTAAACAATTTATTTAAATATCCAATTAGCAGTATGAGGTAGTATTTTATCTATAAGAAGCAATTTGCATTTTACGAAAACGCAAAAAAAATCATAATTAGCTCAAAAAACTCGCAAAAACCGTTTTTTCACTTATGGGGTTTTTTTGGGACCTTATGAAACGGACTTCGGGGGGTGATATTTAAGAAGTCATATTTTATTCGTATTTTATGGCTAATTGTGAAGAGGAGTGGACCAAATTCAACTCGATAACCTAATATTGAGTTTTTTAAACACAATTTATGAAAACGTCTTTTTTTCTTATGGGGGTTCGCCATAAAAAAATATTGAATTTTTTTAGGACACTCCAATTGCCGTCTGTGTGCCACACTTTTTTCTGAGAAGGGGATTAAGGAGAAGTAAGGATAAATTAAGGGAAGAGGAAGTGGGGGAAGTGTTAGAATTTAGGGAAGGAGTAATATCGGAAGCAAGCGGAAATCAGGGGTAGGAATTTAGGGGAAGTCAGAGCAGGGGAAAGAAGAGAAAATTAGGGCAGGCGAAATTAAGGGAAGAGTAAGTGGGGGAAAAGTTAAAATTTAGGGAAAGAGTAATGTCGGAAGCAAGGGGAAATCAGGGATAGGAATTTAGGGGAAGTCAGAGCAGGGGAAAGAAGAGAAAATTAGGGTAGGGGAATCGAGGGATAATTAGATGAGGAGAAGAAGAGAAATTAGGAAGGGGGTGTATGAGAAGAGAGTTTGAGTGAGAAGAAGGAAAGATCCAGAAAATTAGGGAAGGGGAAATAGGGGAAGTGAGGGGAAATGAGGTAAGGTGAACTAATTGAAGTAAGAGAAATCAGGGAAAATTGGGAGGGGAAGTGAGGGATAATTAGAAGAGTTTGATTAGGGAAATTCAGGGAGGGGAAGTAGGGGAAATTATCAGAAATGAGGGTAAGAAGGGGAAGGGAAGTGAAAGCTAGAGATGGGAAGTAGAGGAAGGGAAGTGTTAGCTGGGGGCTATGAGAGGGGGAAGTAGAGGAGGAAGAAGTTAGGGAAGGGGGTGCAAGAACATAAAAGATTCCTTGACTCGAGAAAAAGCGACTGACCTATAATAATACACTTTATTGAAGAGTAAGGAAGTTATGGTCATTTATAATATTTTAATAATCGGTTTTATTTAGGAAAACTTTTTTTTGACATTATTTAAAGTTGATACAAGAAAATTAAAGAACTCTCTACTTTATATGAACTGATTGACCTACAATATAATTACATTTTATCAAAGAGTAAGAAAGATATAGCCATTCAAAATATTTGAATGATTTCTGTTTACAGTAAAACTCTTCTCATTAATATAATTCAAAGTTGATGTAAGAATAGAAAAGTATCTTTGATCAGAGGCGAATCGATTGACCTATAATAAAACATTTTTTTGAAGGGTGAGGAAGTTATGCTCATTTATGATATTTTATAAATCAGTTTTTTATTGTAAAACTTTTTTCTTTAATATAATTCAAAGTTGAGGCAATAACCTAAGAGATTTATTGACTCGAGAAAAAGCAATTGACCTATAATAATATATTTTATTCAAGAGTAAGGAAGTTATGGTAATTAGTAAGTATTTTTAAATGCGTTTTTCATGGTGAAACTTTTTTCTAATACATTATTCAAAGTTCATGAAAGAAAATAAAAGATTTTTTGATTTCAGATAAATCGATTGTCCTATAATTTAATGGATTTTGTTAAAGAGTATGGAAGATATGGTGATTTATAATATTTGAAAAATTTCTCTTCACAGTAAAATTTTTTTCAGTAACATAATTCAAAGTTGATGTAAAAATAAAAAAGAATCAATAATTCGAAACTAATCGATTGACCTATAATGTTTATACATTTTATAAAAGAGTAAGGAAGATATGGTCATTTATAATATTTAAAAAAT
Organism: Andricus grossulariae; assembly: GCA_011634705.1. NCBI lineage: Eukaryota > Metazoa > Arthropoda > Insecta > Hymenoptera > Cynipidae > Andricus > Andricus grossulariae. The sequence continues at coordinate 21,184 of JAABKJ010004158.1, forward strand.
TTATGTTTACGTAAAGCTCTTTTCATGGATATAATTCAAAGTTGATGTAAGAATAAAAAAGTATTCTTGCTCAGAGATGAATCAATTGACCTATAATAATACATTTGATTTAAGCGTAAGTAAGCTCATTTATAATATTTAAAAAATACGTTTTCTATATTAAAAATTTTTTCTTCACCATAATTCGAAGTTGATGCATTGACCTACATGATTTCTTGACTCGAATAGAATCGATTGAACTATGATATTATTACATTTGATTGAAGAGTGGGGAATATATTATCATTTATAGTATTTGAAAAATGTCTCATCATAGCAAAACTGTTTAAATTAATATAATTCAAAGTTGATGAAAGAATAAAAAAGAATCCATGATTCGTGAATAATTGATTGACCTACAATATCAATACACTTTGTTAAAGTTATTAAAGAGTAAGGAAAATATGGTCATTTACAATATTTGAAAAATTTCTGTTTACACTAAAACTTTTCTCAGTAATATAATTCAAAGTTGATGTAAAAATAAAACAAATTCTTGATTCGAGACTAGTCTATTGACCTATAATAATACATTTATTTGAAGAGTAAGTTAGCTCACTTATAATATAAAAAAAACGTTTTTTATATTAAAAATTTTTTCTCTACCATAATTCAAAGTTGACGCATTAACCTGAAAGAGTCCTCGACTCGAATAGAATCAATTGACCTATGACATTATTACATTTCATTGAAGAGTGAGGAATATATGGTCACTTATAGTATTTGAAAAATGTCTCATCGCAGCAAAACTTTTCTCAGTATTATAATTCAAAGTTGATGTAAGAATAAAAAAGAATCCATGGTTCGTGAATAATAGATTGACCTACAATATTGATACACTTTGTTAAAGTTATTAAAGAGTAAGCAAAATATGGTCATTTACAATATTTGAAAAATTTCTGTTTACACTAAAACTTTTCTCATGAATATAATTCAAAGCTGACGTAAAAACAAAAACGAAATTCTCGATTCAACACTAATCGATTGACCTACAATATTAATGAATTTTATTAACGAGTAAGATAGATATGGTCATTTATATTATTTGAGAAATTTCTGTTTACAGTGAAACTTTTCTCATTAATATAATTTAAAGTTGATATGAGAATACAAAAGAATCCATGATTCGAGAATAATATATTGACCTATAATATTAATACACTTTATTGAAGAGTAAGGAAAATGTGGTCATCTATAATATTTGAAAATTTTCCCTTCACAGTAAAATTTTTTTCAGTAACATAATTCAAAGTTGATGTAAAAATAAGAAAGAATCACTAATTCGAAACTAATCGATTGACCTCTAATGTTAATGCATTTTATAAAAGAGCAAGGAAGATATGTTCATTCATAATATTTGAAAAATTACTGTTTACAGTAAAACATTTCTCATCAATATAATTCAAAATTGATGTAAGAATAGAAAAGTATCCTTGATTATGTATGAATTGATTGACCTACAATAATACATTTTATTGAAGAGCAAGGAAGTAATGCTCATTCATAGTATTTGAAAATGTGTTTTTTATAGCAAAACTTTGTTCATAACCATAATTCAAAATTGGTGCAACAACATAAAAGATTCCTTGACTCGAAAGGAGTCGATTGACTTATAATATTAAAACATTTTATTGAAAATTGAGAAAGTTTTGTTCAGCTGTATTATGTATTTAAAAAATCTATTTTATTTCAGTAAAAGTTTTTCAACAAACGCAATTCAAAGTTGATTTAAAAATAAAAAAAGGCTTCTTGACTCAAAACGAATTGATTGACCTAATTTTATTTCAGTATTTTCACAACTAATGCCTGTTAATTAACAAAAAATCATTAATTCATCCTATATGAGGAAGAAAATATATATTACAGCCAGTTAAATTTGTAAAAAATGTTTTTGAGAAAAAATTCGTTTAGTGAATTTTCAGCTTTTGTGATTTTCGCATAAAGTTCCCCTCATCGGATTCTCTATTTTTGTATTGCAAATCAAAATTCAATTTTTGATTTTAGGTCACTTACTTCCTTTACCAATATATTTTTGTGATAAAAATTGACCTACTTTGAGAAAATTAGTAAATTATATCTATAGAACCAGCTCTGCCAAAAGAAAGATTAATGTCAAGCGTCACAATGGTGAGTATCCTGATGTGCAGGTACAGGTTTATTCAAAAGTGAATAAAAAAATAAAAAACCGCGCAGCCTAAATATAAATGGGTAATTTCAAATTAACTTCGGAATTCGATACAGGTAAACTTTGCATTTCAAAGTTTATTTTGGGAGTTTTGAAGAAATTAAAAATACTTTAAAACTTCGAAAGATTTCCGAAAATTTTTGAAATATTTTTTAATTTTTTCCAAACTTCTACAAGTTATGAATAGCTTTTAAAATAACTAGATTTCTTCCTAAAATGTTTAAAATACTGTGAAATAAAAAACTTGTTTAGAAATTTTTATCTGAAATCTATTTATAAATTTTTATGATTTTTATATATTATATTAATTTATACATTTCTGATGATGAAAGTTTATTTTTTTTTGTTTGAAAATTCAATTATTCGGTTTGAAATTACCTTTTCTTTTGAAATTTTGATTTGAGATATCTGAAATCTTCAAAAATGTTTTTGAATTTTCTCAAGAAACCTAGAAAAATCAAATGTATATAACCTTATAACAAATCAATAAATCAGTTGGAAAAATAAATGAGTATTTTACATTTTTATTTTGTTTAAAAATTATTTTTCCCTTCAAATTATCATTTGGTTCAAATTTTTTGATTTCTTGGCTAAAGAATCTTTTTTGGTTGAAAATTCAAATATTTCGTTGAAATTCCGTTTTTTTTTCTCACAAATTCAACTTATTTTGATTTAAATGAAAATCTTTATTAGTTGAAATATCAACTATTACGATTTTGCTTGAGAGTCATATTTTTTGGTTGGAGATTAGAAAATTATTTAGTTCCAAGTTCCACTCTTTTGTTAAAAATTCATATTTTTTTGGTTAAAGGTTTATCATTTTAATTGAAAATTCATCTATCTATCTAACTATTTCGTTGAAGTTGATATTTTTAGTAGAAAATTAATGTTCATTGTATGAAATTTATTTATTTGGTTAAAAGTTCAACTATTTGTTTAAAAATTCACTTTTCCTTCGAAATGTTGATTTTAAATATCTGAAATCTTCAAAAATCTGTCTGAATTTTTTCAAGAATATCGGGAAAATTATATTTATACAACCTAGAAAACAAATAAACAAATGAACCTCGAAAATAAATGGTTATTCGAAATTTTTTTTATTAAAAATTATTATTCCTTTCAAATTGAAGAACTAAATGCGATCGGAGCATGCGATTGATGCTTATATAGTTAAGAAAAATATAAAATTTAATGATTTAAGCATCAAGCCTATAAAGTTATAGGGTGATAAGAATTCCGAAGTGAATTTTTAATGACCCAAATATTTTGCTTGCTATAAGCAGCTAAGAAGCGACCATGAAACATTCAGCGTGCTAGAAATCAGTCAATCAGAAAAGCTTTTCCTATTGAAAATTCTGTCGTCGTAAACTACTT
>JAABKJ010004159.1:0-24780 GCA_011634705.1 Andricus grossulariae
GTTAAATCCAGAGACTCGGAACTATTTTGTCTCTCTCCTGTTTCTCTCTCTGTTTTGTCACGCCTGAGTGCACACCGCAATTCCCCCGCAAACGCCTCTCACGTATCCCCACGTCGCGGCGTCAATTCTCGGAAGGGCGCAATCCAGGGGAGCTAAATCCAGGTTTCACTGTAGTCAATTTTTCAATCGAATAGTTTAATTTTCTACTAAATTGTTGAGTTTTAAGCCAAAGACGAATTTTCTACAGAACGGTTCAATTTTCCACCCCTAAATGAATTTTCAAAAAAAAAAAAAAAAAAGATACTTTAAACCAAATAGTTGATTTTTACCCAAAAAAGATGAATTCTCAACGAAACATCTAACAGTTGATATGTCAACCAAAAAGACGTTTTTTCAACAACATAGTTGCAATTTCTACATAAAAAATAATTCTCAGAGAAAAAAACTAATTTGCAACAAGATAATTAAATTTTCAGCCAAATGTAGTATTTTTAACCTAACGAGATGAATTCCGAACCAAAAATATAACAGTATATTTTTTATTTTTATTCAACCAAAAATAGTTGGATTTTCTTAATGGATTCTATTCATTCATATCGCATTCAAGCGAAATATGGGAAAAAGAGGGAAAGGGTATATTTCTTGAAAATAGGGAAAAAGATAAGAATTCTTTAAGAAATACAAAGAGGGAAAAAGTGTGAAGTCTGAAATATGAAAGTGATTTTCAAATTTATTAAGTATTTACTTCACTTTACCGTTGGAAGTCCATCTTTCGGAAAATTCTCAATTTTTTCAAATTTATTAAATAACCAAATGGAAAAAGACGGAAATAGGGGAAAGAGTGTGAAGTCTGAAATATGAGTGATTTTCAAACTTATAAAGAAATTACTTAACTTTACCGTTGGAAGGCTATCTTTTGCCAAATTCGTAATTTTTTTTTTAATTTATCAGAAAACCAACCATAGTTTTTGGCGTTGGACCCCCCCCCCCCAATAGGGAACGTAGTTTATGGATGACCCCTAAGCACGGTGAGCCTCAACCAACTGTAACATAAAAAATATACCACAAGAAGTTTTTTTGCGGAATATTATTTTTACGTAGCATGCGCATATTTTTCGCAACAAAAAAATCGTGGGAGCGTTTTTTTTTCTTAAAGGCTTAAAGGCTTAGTAAAAAATGATTATGAAATTTTGCTCCAAAATGAGAACTTTATAATCTACAGAGGTTTTTGTGTACTAGAAAAAAAAAAACCTTTTATCACAGCAAAAGTTGTAGAAATATTTTTTTAATCACCGGTTCATCTCAGGTTGTAATTAAATAATGCTGCCATAATTAAAATAAATAAATATAAGCTTAGAATTTTGAAAAAAAATGTGTAGTGGGATTTTTTTGTTTTAACGTACATTTACGGCAACATAAAACAGTATCCAATAAATATCATCTAACTTCAAGGATCTTTCGGTTAAAGTCGGTTGAGGCTCACCCTGTAAGGTCTAAATTAGCAAACACAACATTTTTTGCACGTATTTATAAGATATGGAAGTATTTAGATAGGTTGTGAAATTTCCTAGATTTGGTATTATAATAAAAGCTACTGTTTCTCGCAGCCTGTACGATTTCGTCTGAATCACGCAAGTACAACAGGAAAGCCGGCAGCAGACAGAGAATTCAGCATTTGGGTCGGAGACCTTTCAACTGAAGTGGACGATTATTCCCTCTACAGAACCTTCGCCGCCAAGTACAACTCCATTCGAACAGCCAAAGTAATCCTCGATAGTTCCGGATTCAGCAAGGGCTACGGTTTCGTCAGATTCGCTAATGAAGAGGAGCAGAAAAATTGTTTGGTGAGCATGAACGGCTACAGAGGTCTTGGTACCAAGTCCTTGAAAATCTGCAATGCTGTGCCAAGGCCTTGGAGTAAATCAGGGTTTGTACACTTTTGACTATTTTTTCATCTTATAAAATAATATCCAGTTCAGTTGACATATTAATTAATCTAGTAGGTCTTCTCCACCGCCATCTTCTGACTATTCTTCAAATCTTGGCTCGGAAGCTTACAATTACTACGACACATCTTCTTACTGGAACAGCTATAGTGCATGGCAACAAGGATATTACGAAAGTGAACCAACTTCTGATGGTTACAGTAACTATATAACCGATCAAAAACCCGACGAAGACGAGCTGGAACTTATAGGTTTGTATAATTTTAATGAAAATACCCTTGTTTCAATTCTCAAGTAACTTTAAGCTTTAAAACATCCACATTTAAATACAATTAATTTATTTTAGAGCACTCGGCCCCAGCCGACGTCGACAAAATTAACAGGGAAGTGATTGAACAAGACTACAACTTGTGGGACAAATTGGAAAGTTCAAAGTGGATACCTTGTGATACCCTCGAATTGTGTTACTGACTCTAGTGCAGTGAATTGAACAGTTTCCGAACTTGACGCCCAAAGCTGCAATTTTTAGCAGACTGAAAACTCTGTCCAATATTTTTGCATCACAGAGTTGCTTATTCTACAAAGACGAATAATTTCAAATCGACTTCCACTCCATTTCGATGCGCACTGATATTAATCCCATCAACGTAGAATAAGTAAGCCGAAGAATCATTTAAACCAATAAACGAATTACATAGATCAAAAACACTTTATTCCTCATCCTAACATGTATCTTACGTCTGTAATCAAATTAAAAAATGAATATCATCCGATATTTGTGGAATGCAGGTTGATAAAAGTTATACTGGAAGTATACGAATATGCAAGTCGTGTCTTTGGTAAACGAATTTCGAAGCCCTAGAAAGATATTGCGGGAAAGCTTCTTTGTACAACATGATTTCACGAAATAGATCTAGATTTTTTTCAATGGGGACTACCTAAGCGTGCCGAGTAAAGAAAGCAAAAGCATTCTTCGACCATGGCACGCAGCTTATCATTTAAAAGTCAATATTTCAATAACTTACAGCAATAAGGCTCTAACACCCCGGTTTATGAATACCAGGATAAAAAATAATGACTTCTGTACATATTAGAGATTTTCTTCACTCTCCTGCAATCTCATTCTAATCTACGTGATCCTGAAAGATCAATTTTACATATCCGGGACTTCCTTCCAGCGGTACCGCGCAGAAAGGACAAATCGCTATGTAACCATTTGTACCATGTGGGATAGCTACTTTTTCCCAATACCTGCGAAAAAAAAATAAAAATGATTATTCTCATTCATCATTAATAATTAAGAGGAAATACCGAGGGGTTGACTTTTGAAGTGTACACCAGATTTCACAGAGTTCAAAGAATTTCAGAAGATTTCACAAAACATTTCAAAGGATTACAACAAATTTCAAAAGATTTTGCAAATGTTGGAGAAAAATTTCAAATATTTCAAAATATTTCAGAAGATATAAGAGATTTCAAAGACTTCACGAAGGCTTGTAAACCGGATGATAAGAGTGATCAACCCGTCGGGAAACACCGTTGAATTTTTTACCGAAGAAAATATATTTTTTTAAGTCAGTTATATTTAAAAATCGGGAATTGATCGCAAATTTTGTTCTATAAGTCTTTCCAGGGTGTCCGCAGGTCAGAGAAATCCTGGATATCAGGTACAAGTAAGGGATTTTGAGAAAAAAATGGTTAAAGTCAGGGATTTTCTGTAAGAAGCACTTTAAGTAACTGTCAAGAATAATCACAGTCATTTGTAGTCACTTTTTTTTCTCATCTCACTTTAGTCACTAGTCAGTATTTTAAAAAAATTTCAAAAAAATTTTAAATATATTTCAATAATTTGAAGAGTTTTAAAGGATTTTAGGATATTTTTAATAATTCGAAGGAATTTTTAAGAGCTTTAAAAAGTTTCAAGGTATTTAAAGAAATTTCTAAGGATTGGAAATATTTCACGGTATTTTAAAAGATTCCAATTCTGATGTATTTTTAAAAGTTTCAAAGGATTTCAAAAGATTCCAAGGAATTTTTAAAATATCTCAATAATCTGAAGGTATTCCAAAGAATTTTAATTAGTGTAAAATATTTTTAAAAATTTCCAAGGAATTAAAAAATATTCCAAGACAGTTTGAAGAGATTAATAAGGTTTCACGGAATTTTCGAGGATTTAAATGATCAACAGGGATTTAAACAAATTTTCATGGCGTTTTATTAGATTTCCGAGGATTTCAATGATTTTAAAAGCTCCCAACGGTATTTTAATCAATTTACCAGGATATCATGAAAAATTTCAAGGGATTTCAAAAGATTTTAAAGGATTTGAAATATTTTAGGGTATTTTGAAATATCCTAAGGAATTTTCCATTGATTTCAGTAACTTAAAGGATTTGAAACATTTTAGGGATTTTTAAAAGATTGCAAGGTATTTTCAAGATCTTTAAAAAGTTTAAATGGATTTTAAAGGGTATGAAAGACTTTAAAATTAATATTAATTTATCCTGAATTATTTTTAATTCACTTGAATTCTTCTAAATTCACTCAATTCAATTGAATTTTTGCGAATTTTTAGACATTTCATCAAATTCTTTTGAAATATCTTGAATTTTTCTAATCTTATTCGAAACTTACTGAATTCAATTTATTTTTTCATATTTTTGAATAAATTTCAATTTACTTGATTTTTTTTTTTTAATTCGCCTTGAATTATTATGAATTTTGTCGATTTCTTCTCATTTCTCGAAATTCACTCTAATTATACTGAAATCAATAGAATTTCTTGGATTAAAAGTTGTCCAATTCATTTGAATTTTTTGGAATTCTTTTTTAATTCGAAAGAACATTAGTCACATTATTAAAGCAAATTAGTCATTTGTTGTTTTAGAAATTAGTCACTTTTGCTTAAATATTAATGGTCCGGGATGATCAAAATTAGGGAAGTCAGGAAATTTTGCAATTGAATTTTTGCGACCACCCTGTCTTTCTTTTTTAACCCAAGAACAACAATGTGCGGGTGAAATCCCACCCAAGCTCTGATTACTTGAAGCTGCGCATGCGTGAATATTTCTTATGACCTTCTTCCCGGTACCCTCAAATCCAGTCTTGTTCTAGCCTTTGCAGGTCAGGAAGGACAGGAAAGGCTATTCATTTTGAGAAAAATGTGGTAAATGTTTACGTGGTGAGCATAAAAAAGTGATTTCCTATGGCTGCCGGAATGCTGATGATTTTTCAGAATAATTCGATTGGGAAACATGATACCTACTTTGTTCACACAAATTTTTTCCCCACAAAAGAAAAGTTTTTTATATCTATTTGATTTTGACTTTGAAGAGTTTTTTCCTAGAAAAGTTTTATATTTGATTTGCGTTCATAAAGAGATTTGTTTCTAGTATTATTTGCTATCAAGCATTATTTTTTACCAAGCAACATTTGTTACCAAGAATTATATGTGATAAAAATTGTCATTGAAACGCAATATTTCATTACTCTGAAATGGATTAACAACCATTCAGAATTTCAAATTCATTACAAATAACAGGAAATATTAATTTGGGTTGGATCCCACCCCACGTTGTTAGTAGTGATCAGAAAGTTCACGTTGTTCTTGGGTTAATCTCATGACTCATTCACCCATGATGAGATGAGATATGACACATATAATTCTCAGAAAAAATTCTTTGGTGTTTCGCCATAAAGAGAAAATGGAACTGTCAAGGAATTTGATGACAAATACGCACTTTACAGTCTTTTCAGTTGCCATGTGCCCGCAAGGGCTAAATGCGTACGTTGGAGGACCACTGTCGACATAAAAGGCAGGTTCAATTCCCATGCACAATTTTACTATGGGTCCAATGAGCATACACATCGGACATCTCCTCGTCGACTTGTCCTTTTCTTGTCCCCAGTCGTGATGTCCTTGCACGTGTCCGCATTTTAAATAAACGTAAGGCTGCTGCTGGGCAGACTCAGATGCAGCTTTTCGAGGAATCACCAACGTATTTAAACCAACCGGACACTGTGGCCGTCCGGCGTTTATAGCATCTACTAATTCCTCCAAGTCGTGTTTTGTCTGCAAAAGATTTTTAATTTATTTATTAGAACTTAGCAGGGCTGCCAACCAGTCACTTTGTTGAGAAAAAGCGACTATAGTCACTTTTTTAATGAGGAAAACCCCCCTTCAGTCACTTTAATCCATATAATTTTAGATTTAATCTAAAAAAAAAGGAAAATTTAATTAAGGTATGTATGAAATCTATATTAATCTATGGTATGAAAATGATATTGAATATCAGACTTCACACTCTTTCCCCTATCCTAATCCCCTATTTTCTTTTATTTTCAAGAAGCTTGCCGATCTTTCTTGTTTTTTTTTTTGCTTAAGCCAACTATTTTTGTTTGAAAGCTAATTCTTTTGGTGTGAAAAGTCTAATATTATATTTTTGGTTCAGAATTCGTCTTTTTGACTTGAATATTCAACTGCTTGGTTTAAAATGCATCTGTTTGGTTTAAAATACAACTGTTTTTATTAAGAGTTCAACTATTTAGTTAAAAGTTCAACTTTTTTGTTGAAAATTCGCCTCTTTTGCTTGACAGTGTAACTTTTAGTTACTAAATGCAACTGCTAGGTCGAAAATTCAGCTATTTCGTAGGTGATTCATCTTTCTTGGTTGAAAATTAAGTTTTTGGTTGAAAATTTATCTTTTCTTGCTTACAAATCAAATTTTGTATAAAACATTCGATTTTTTAGCTTAAAAGCGCAATTTTTGTGTTAAAAATTCATCTCCTTTGGTTGAAAATACAACTATTTGGTTGGAAATTCAACTGTCTTGGTCAGAAATTACCTTTTTTTTTGTTGAAAATTCGTCTTTTCAGGATTAAGAGTCCAAAGTTTTCGAAAATATTCGATTTTTTCATTTAAAAACTCAACTCTTTTGAAGAAAATGTATCTCTTTTGGTAGAACATTAATCTTTTATGTTTTGAAATTCCACTCTTCAGTCAAAAATTAGCTTTTTTGTTGCAAATTCATCTCTTTTCTGGTAAAAATTTCCCCTTTTTTGGTTGAAGATTTATCATTTTAGTTGAAAATTCGCTTTATTTGAATATTTTATTATTTTGTTGAAAATTATTCTTTTTTGTTTGAAAATTAATGGTTTTAACTGAAATTCAGTTTTTTATAAAAAATTATTCTTCTCAGAATTTATTAAATTAACAATCCAAAAATAACAAATTTTAAATACTGAAAAATGAATGTTCATATATTAATTGGCGGTAGTGTATTTTCATTATTTTTTTTTTTTTTAATTTAATTTTTGACTGGCTATGGGAAGTATCGTTGGTGGAAAATTGAACTATTTTGTTGAAATTTTGATTTAAATATTTAAGGTAGTTAAAAGTTCGGAAAAACCCTTACGAATTATAATAAAATTCTCTATTATTGATGCAATTGAAAATTCAGCTATTTTCTTGGTTGAAAATGAACATTGTTTTATTTAAAAATTAAGGAAGAAATTAGATTAAAATTCTATATTATTTGTACAATTCAAAATTGATTTAATAATTCAAACTTCCACCAAAAAATACGAATCTTGCACCCAATAGTTGAATTTTCAAACAAAAAAGATCAGACACTTTTTTATATCACTTTCGAAACTCAGAACTTTTTAAAGTTTCTTGTAAATTAAAAGAAAATTAAACTTCATGAGTAAAATCAAAAATTTCCATTTCAAGTGTATTTTTTTAATTAGTACCTACTGAAATTGTAAATAAACTAGAGAATTTTTATTTTTAAGCGTTTGGAATTAAAAATAAAATAATTTTTAATTGAAACATTAGAAATTGCTTGCTTCTGAATTTGAACCATTGAACATTGTTAAATTTCAAGTTGAAAAATTTGTAATCGAACAAGTTTCAATTAAAGTTCTAAAAGCTGAATCATTTCGGAATGAAACATTTAGAATTTAAAAGTTTGAAACGATTCTGAATAAAAGCTTTTAAAATTGATTCCTTTCGAATTAAAAACGTAAAAATTGAACAATTTTGAATTAAAAGCTCTCAATATTGAATAATTCGAATTGAATGTATTAGTTATTTAACTATTTTGAATTTGAAGTTTAGAATACTTAGTATTGAACGCTTTACAGCCTAAACATTAATGTTCTTTAATTTGTATGGTTTCGATTTTAAAATTAATCATTTTTAAAGCTTCTCTTTTGAACATTTTTTAATTTTGAAGGCTTCGAGTTTGGATTTTGTATTTAATTTTGAAGGCTACTAGTTTAAAATATAGGATTACCCTGACTTTTAATTGTAAATTTTATATAATAAAATTGAATAACTTAGTAACGACCACACTAATTGGAAATTCTTCCTTTCTGTAGTCTTCATTGTTTAAACAGAGTTTATTTCCGAGCATTTCTTTTACGAATTTTTTGCAATTACCAATCGACTTTTCACTTAATTTTGTGAAAAAAATATACTTCATACCCAAATACTGAAAAAGGCTGTAGAAATTCTTCCTCAATGTATTAATTAAAGCATTGCTTAATTCATTTAATATATTTTTTTAGTTGATTCATACTGAACTGGGAATGAAAATAAAATATATTCATTGTGTAGGCAAATCAATTTTTATCTTTTATTTGTGAAAAGAGAAGAGTGTGGCAATAAAGAATTATGAATATGTTGCAAAAGCTATAACTTCTATTATTCAGTATCGGTTATTAACCTCCATTGAATGTTGATATGAAAATTAACCTCTTTTGTTATCTGAATGCCCCAATCACCTAATGAAAATTATAACTATTTTCTTAAAAAGTAATCTTTTGTGGTTAAAAATCCAAATGTTTTGCTAAACATTCGTCTTTTTGAGTAGAAAATTCGTCCTTTTGGATTGAAAATTCATCTTTGTTGGTTGAAAATGAACTTTTTGTTGAAAATTCAACAGTCTTCTAGCAAATTTGTCTTTTTGGCTTGAAAATTCGACTGTTGGGTTAAAAATTAAACTATTTCGTTCAAAATTCGTCTCTTTGATTGAAAGTTCAACTATTTAATTAAAAAAGCAACTGTTTCGTTGAAAATTAATATTTTCTTAAATTCCAATATTTTGTTGTAGAAAATTCTACTTTTCAGATTAATAATTCGACTGTCTTCTAAGAAAGTCGCCTTTTTGGTTTGAAAATTCAACTACATGGTTGAAGTTTAATCTTTTTTATTTCAAAATTCGACCATTTGGTTGACAAATACAGCATCAGATAAAAGAACGTTGTATTACGTTGTATGAACAGAGATATAGACTCACTAAAATTTATGTTCGCATTGTTCGTATTTCAATTGTAATTATTTTGATTTAAAATAGGATTTAATATTAACTTTCTATGAAGTAATTAATACTTTATGGTTTATTCTATCAAACTTTGTCGACAGGAAAATAAAATTCATCAACATAAACATATATAAAATTATAGACATTTGAATACTTTTGTAAGACTATCTTTAACTTAGGTACTTAAAAACAATTAGTTTCATGATTTTGAATAAAACATTTATTTTTACCTCTAAAAACATATCAGCGTTGCAATAATTTTTCAAGCGAATCTTGTTCACCTCGTTGTCTAATTAGCAATTCATAACAGAGTATTTAAATTTAAACGTAAAAATTAAACTTAATTGATTATAGCGCTATCGCGAAAGGATTTTCTAATAAAGAAACTAATAGTATGTCAAAATCTCGGTTCATACAACGTTCTTCAACGCTCTTTGAACCGATGCTTCAATTCATCTTTGTAGGTTGACAATTGCTATTGTTATTCTCCTATTTTCATCAAAATCACCCTATATCTCTTGTTTTGAGAGCATTTAGGCTATAAAGTCTGTAATAAGATCCATTTAATATACTCACAGGAGACTTCGCAAGCCCCTCCGCTGATCTCCAGAGCAAAGTTGCTCCACACAGATCAATCAGAGTCCCATCCTTAAGGATGTTGTCCTCATCATCCACGACATTTCCCTTCTGCTGAGCACTGCGGCTTTCTCTCAGAGAAAAAACACCGCCACCAACGCTAACTTCTCGCCAGCAACCGCACTGAGCCTCGCCCCCACAAAAATGTCCTCGAGGATGCATGATTAAAACACCATTAGTTGTAAGTCCATCTATCTCTCGATTCTCTTGCCACTTTGTTGCTTTCTCCTGGCAAAATAGGAGCTACTATTAAACTGTCGAACCTTGGGCAGTCTCGCCATTTTTATTAGAAACCTTAGAATAGTAACAATCGTCCTTCTTTATCATCTACTTACAATATGCAGTAAAAAACGTTAAAGTGGAAGAATTAGATAGTAAGATAATTGTTCGTTTCGTAATTCATCAGTTAAGTTTTTTTTTTTTTCAAGGTAGTCCAAGAATTAAATACTTACGCCTAAGAAAATGTTTCTAGAACTATCGAAACCAGCTGCGTAGATTCTAGCAATTCTGGGATCAGAACGATCTGCGAGAATTCTACAGGCAAACCTGCTGATGGTGCTCTGTGCAACCCGACCTTCACTTGCAGCTGCACTGTCGGCACCTCCAGGGTAAGTGTCCATCACTACGAAATCAATAGGAGATTCCGAAGATCTACCGATCTAAAATGCCAATTTTTACTCGTTAATTAGGTGCTTTCTTGGATTTCTTTTAGTACGTCTTGCTGAAATTCTACTACTAAGTTGGAGGACGTATAAGCTCAACAAAAAAATAAGGATTTTTTAAAACATATTTCATTTTACTCATATGTTTCAAAATTTAAGGGGAAGGTGTTACGTCCTTTGGCGTATTATAACAGTAATATTTACAGGGTATCTAATGATCAGGCAATTTAAAATTTTTTTCTCCGAATAATTTAAAGATGTCTTTTGTAATTTGTCCCAAACTACAGAATAGAAGTGTGAATTGTAACAATGTTCATAAACAAAATTTACGTCGAGAAGAAAATATTTATTTACACATGCCAAACTCATCCTCAATCACAGACTGAAGTGATAAATATTAATCGAATCTGTATTGCCGATCGCAAGTACGATACCACCGGTTTATCAATGATTGTTTGAGTTCTTTTAATGTTAATTATATGAGAGTTCACTTTTTTATCTTAAATACGTTGAAAGCTATCAGAATTATCTGTAAATAAGTCAGAATGAAGTTAATTTGTCCATTTTTTAAGAAGATACTGCAAACGTTGTGCATATTTCAATTTTGTAACATTTTTATTAAGATAAATGTCCCAGTAATCCTGACAGTCCCAATAATCGTGAATCTGGCTTATAAATTGAATATATTGTTAAAAAATATGTTAAGTAACATTTAACGATTAAAATAATTAATTTTTACAATTTTATAGTAGCAAATGGCTCGGTAAATGGAAATTAAATGTATTCCAATTAAATCGAAAGCAAGATAATTGGCATCATGATTGCTGGTACATTTAATCTTATATTAGATTTTCTTTAAATTCAAAGAAAACATTGAAATTTGCACTATTTTTGGAATATCTTCTAAAATAATTGACCAAGTGCCTTCATCATGGCTTCATTTATAAAGAATTTTGATAGCTTTCAAACTGTTCAAGAAAAAACAAATCTGACTCTCATATACAATACGTGAAGCAATCAGATTTTCCTCTCTCTCTCTCTCTCTCTCTCTCTCTCTCTCTCTCTCTCTGATTCTCGACTAAACAATAAAAAAAAAGATGAAGTAGAAAAAAAGTAGAATTTTCGATCGAAGAAAAAAATTCCCGGTTATCCCCTGTCCGCTAGACGCCTTGTATTTATACTTATATTATTAATCATTGTTACATTTGTACTCATAATTATAATTTATACCATAAATTGTATAAGAAAATGATTATGTATTTGTTAAGGATTTTTTTCAGAATAAACATTATTTTTAATTCAATTTCGAGTCGATTTTTTGATCCAATTCAATATGATTAATTTATTTACTTTTTTAATTATTTAGCTTGTAAGGTTTCCAATTTAAAATAAAATTATAGAATCGTGGAAGACTCAATTCAAAATTATTCAATTTGATAATACCAGCCGTAAGAAATTGGAATAAATTTCAAATGAATTTCAATCCTTTAAATGAAAAACTCTCTACATATTTCATTTGAAATAAAATTGTGGAATAATGATGTAGACGAATTCCATTCAAAATTATTCCAATTCCAACACTACGGAAATTTTTAGAATGTGACTTTGAAGACTGAAAATTTTTAATTATTTAAAAATTCGACACTTAACATTTCAAACTAAAGACTTCTAAAAATGGAATAATTTCAAACTTGAAATGCTTAAAACTCTAACATTTCTTTTTTTTTCACTAATAATACAAACGTGTACAATTTTAAAACTCTCCAAAAATGAAATTTAAAAAATTAAAGTTATCAAAGCTAAGAACTTTATTTTATTTTTCAAAATTTAAAAATATATTCATTAATTATAAATTAAATTTATTTCTTAATAAAACAAATTCTAATAAATATTAAAGATGAATAACTCTTTGAAAGGCAAGCAAAATAAATTCCTCTGCGATAAACGTCCCAAGGTTTATTATATTCTAAACTTCTTTGTGCAGTGAGACCTCCAAGAGACACGCGCATACGTTAAACAATTTGCACTGCGTAATTGATTGTAAATCAAACAATAAAAATTTTGTACGCAGATCACACTTACGATCCGAGTGTCATATGAATAGAATCTATAGCACAAAACAGAGTCGCGTTATTATTACAGTAAGACCTTGATTTTTTTTAAATTTGGATCTAGATGTAAGAGAATCTATTTTTAAATGCAGCTAATAAATAACTTTCTTCCTTAGTATGCCCTGAAACATGCAAACATCTTTATCTATTCCGGATTTCTATCGAAATCGATTCTACATTCGTGAGTTTCCTAGCATTATTTCGCGACTCTAAACAAGATCTAAATAATTATTATATGCCAGAGTGGTAATTAAAATCTGAAAAATAAATTCACTTTCCCCATTTCTTCCCTCTACTTTGCTGGTCCAATGGCCATCCTGATTGTAAGACCAATATTGTAGAAATAATGTTTTCAGGGTTGCTACCTAGAAGATCAATAATGTTAATACAAAAAAGGTTTGTATAATTTTTTTTAAACACTTGTAGCGACAACAGTCATAGAGAATTTATGAGGGCCATCCACAAATTACGTAAGACATACTTGAAACACATGAATTTTCAACCGAATAATAGAGTTTTCAACACAGAAAGACAAATTTTGAACCAAAAATGGAAGAATTAAATTTTCAGTTAAAACAATTATTTTCAACAAAGAAAAAAGGAATTTTCAACCGAAGCGATTAATCTTTGGTAAGAAAAAATGAATTCTCAACGAAAAGTGAAATAGTTGATATTTCGACAAAAAAATATTTGTATTTTCAATTAAAAACAGTTGAATTAAACCAAAAAATACGACTTTTCAACAAATTTGCAAATACTCAACCAAAACACACTAATTTTCAAACAAAAAAAAGTAATTTCCAACAAAAGAATTGCATTTTCAGCAAGAAATAGTTACAAGCTAATAAAGAAAAAACTCTCATCCAAAATGTTGAATTTTTAAGACAAAACACACAACTTTCCTGCAAAATTAAAAAAAAACTAATTTTTAACAAAATAGTTCAATTTTGAAGCAAAAAGATTAATTTTCTACCAAAAAAGAGCATTTTCCAACAAAATACATAAATTCTTAAACAAATAGTTGAATTTTCAACAAAAAATTAATTTTTATCCAAATAGTTTAATTTTCAAACCAAAAAATTAATTTTTTTCCAAAACAGACCAATTTTTAACAAAATACATGAATTTTAACTAAAAAAGATAAATATTCAACCAAGAAAAGAATAGTTAAATTTTCAGGTAGAAAAATAAATTAAAAAAAAGAAAATTTCAACAAAATACATGAATTCAATTGTCCACAAAAAACGGACCAGTCAAATTTTTAGTTAAATCAATGAATTTTTGACTAAAATGATGAAACTTCAAACAAAGAAATAACATTTTAACCAAATAGTTGAATTTTCAACCCAAAAAATTAATTTTCTACCAATGAAGATAAATTTGTAACCAAGAATAGAATACTTACACATTCAGTAGTAAGTTTTAACTAATGATATTACTTTTCTACCAAAAAAGACGAATTTTTAACAAAATAGTTGAATTTTCACCTAAAACGGAATAGTTAAATATTCAGTAGAAAAGATCACTTTCAACCAAATAAAATAAATTTTAACGAAATAGTTCAATTTTCAACCAAGTAAGCAGATGAATTTTTAACCGAGAAGATTAAATTTCTATAAAAAAAAGAACAATTTTCCACAAAAAATGGAATAGTTAAATTTTTAGGTACAAAAATTAATTTTCAATTTAAAAAACCTAATTTTCAACCAAAAAGATAAACTTTCAACCAATAAGATTGATTTTCTACCAAGAAAGATGAATTTTTAACAAAATACATGAATTTTCAATCACATATTTGAATTTTTAATGGAAGTTTCAACCTACAAGTTGTTAATTTTTCAATCAAAGAAATGAATTTTCAACCAAAACATTTTCAACCAAAGATGGAATAGTTAAATTTTTAGTTAAAAACTTTAATTTTCAAACAAAACAATAATTTTCAACAAAATAGTTAAATTTTGAATAAAAAAAAACAGTGTTTTTAACTAAAACGATGAATCATTAACCAAAAAATTGAATCTTTAGTAAAGTAGTTCCACTTTTAACCCAAAAAGATTTTTATTTTAAACCTAAAAAAGTCGAATTCAACCAAGAAATACGAATTTTTAACAAAATAGCTGAATCCTCGAACAAAACAGATTCATTTTTAATCAAACAGCTATGATTTTTAACCAAAAAAACGATGCAATTTCTACAAAAATAGATGCATTTTGAACAAACCAGTTGAATTTGAATTTCATTCAAAAATTAACTTCAACTTCAGTTTATCGAAAATTCCTTAACTCTGTCAGGTTTTCGCTGACATTCCCTCACTTTCTGGGATTCCCTGACCTGTAGCAACCCTGGTTTTCTTTCCTTGCATAATTAAATAACTAGAAATAAATCAACTTGACATTGCACAGTATTGTCAATCCTAGGATTCTCCGCAAAAGTAATGTAAGTTGATTTTAATAGGGCCTTGGGTGAAATAGGGATTGCAAATTTATTGGGCTGTCAGCTTGCCTGAAACATGTCAGTGTCTTCATCCTCAGTATATTCCACGATCACAGCTTGCGTCCTTGAAAGTGTGTACGAGATCGAATGTTGCTTTGTGTTTAGGATGGCCTGAGAACTGTGTGGAGTCTTGACAACATAATGTTTGCTTCTTTTTACACCATTAGGTGTTGCTCTTTTCAAAAGAACAAATTTACTTCTTCTTCTGCCACGGTCACCAGGTGGGAGGTAACCGTTGTAACTGTAACGAGGTTAACAGACTTTAGATTAGATAAGATAAAAAAAATTTCTCTCCGCTTTCTTATTTCAAAACGTCAATTTTTAGAAAAAAAAGAGATTTCAACATAATCTACTGTTAATCTTTTAAGCCTGATAATAACAAAGTCTAAGCCGATTGCAGTCTTGTATCAAATATCAATAGCTAAAGAACGCAAACAAAATATTTTCGATTAGAAATATTTAGTAGGGTTTTATCCACGAAGTTTTATCCTACTTTGTTGGCAAACATTTTTATCCTGTAAAATCTAATGCGATCATCGGTAATCTAATTACAATTCATCCCCATTTTACGTATTTATATTAAACTTTTATTGCCTTGCAGTCTCTCCTTTAACAGCTTTAAAATTCATATCAGGCTTCCAACTTAAGCTCCTTACATTACACCATTCCAGATTATCGTTTTACACTGCAAATTGGATTTGCAATCTTCTTATATGTACTCAGTACTGACTGAAATCGGGTCTTCTCATTTACATTTTTGATACTTTTCGAAAAGTGATTCTGCTATCAAAAATTAAAAAAATCAGTGTGGCCGTTCAAATTTTTTCCGGCCCATTAAAATAAAAAAATTTAAGCTTTTAAAGCTGAAAATCTTTTAATATGAAAATCAAAATGAAACTAATAATTAGAGCAGTCGAAGTAGAACTCTTCTGGATTCGAAATGAATTTCAAACATTCAATAATATATAATGGAAGCCTTCTAATTTGAATAGGTTTAATTTGAAGGGCTTCAAAATTAGACATTACCTCTAAATGAAACCTTCAAAATGGCAAAATATCAAGCAAGAAGCCTTCAATATTCTTCCATTTCAAACTGTAAAGCTGGAAAACTGAACAGTTTTAAATTAAAATACCTTCACATTTTAATAATTCCGGAAACAAATATCAAAAATAAAGAGACTTAAAAACAACATTTTGTAATTCAAACTTTACAAATTGAATAATTTTCAAATAGAGGCCTTGGAAATAAAACCGTTTTAAAATAAGGTAATCAAAACTGCACAATTAAACATTTAAAAATTTGATATATTGAACATTTGAAACTCAAAAGTAACTAGTTGCATAACCAGAAATGTGGAGGTCCCCTCGCAAAATTTTTTAGGGGCCCTATTTGAAATAAAAGAGAAAAGCACATACATAATACAGAGTATTGTCCTATTTTAAGAAAACGGCTGATTTATCAGTAGTAAACAAATTCTCAAACAAATATTTTAAAATAAAAAGTTCAAATAGTGTAATGTATTTTTACCATTCAGTCTAGGAGGCCTAACGCATGAGGAGGCCGCCCCCTGCAATGCGGGGTTTCGCTATAGAGATATCAGTTACGCCATTTTAAAACTTCCAAAAATTTAAATGGGAATCGTAAATATTTTTAATGTATTAAGAATTATAATTTTATACATAATTGATTGATTCTGAACATCGTTTAAAACTGGTCAGATTGTGATTTATGATTTTCAAAATTCATCAGTTTTTTTTCCAAAATAGAACAATAGAAACTGTATCATTCAAATTGGTTAATTTATCATTCGAAGATTTTAACGATTCATATTTCTTAAACAATTAATTTAGCTTTTGGGGCTTTCAATTTGAAATAATTAAATTTTGAAGAAATTAGAACCATAACATTTTGAAGGTTTTAATTTTAAATCGTTTCATTTTGAACACTTAATTAAAAATTTTATATATTCTAAATAAAATATTCCTCAATTTTAAAACATTATTTTTTTACTCTTCAATAAAAAATTTGTCAGTTTGAAACGTGTTGAATTCGTAAGTGTCGTCTAATTATGAATCTACGAATCTGAAATTATTTGAAAATAATTTAAAAACCTTCAATCCGAAATTTACAATTGTTTGACTAATCACGCTTTCGATTTGAAACAGTATAATTTTTAAAGATTGCAATTTTTAACGTTTCAATTTTGGTATGAATTGCGGGACCTGGAAAAGAGACTATTTATATAAAAATTCTGGAATTTCAAACATTTTAATTTTCAATTATTTGAGCCTTCAAAACTGTATTAATTTTTTTTTTTTTTTGAAACGACTGATTATAAATTAAGATTGAGAAATGAAGGATTTTAAGGGTTGTTACAGAAGCCGAATTTAAAAATTCCAGGATTTCCAGATCAACTTTTGAACAATTTTTGGGACAACTTAAAAAAATTATATTCAAAATTTGAACTCAATTCAATGAAAAGCATTGTACTGTTTGCAATATAATTCCCAAAAAAATTCTTATACATTACCGGCGGAAATTATCGACACGTCTGTTTTTTGAGTTGTTGCTAAGGTACCTTAATTTTTATAATATTAACATGAACATTTTTTATTTGTGATAGCGCGAAAGGTAAGAGAATTCTGCGCCTAATAAGCCCAAATTGAAGGCAAAATGTCAATTTGATAAAACGATATTGCAAAAAAACATCACATTGAGATGTTTTCGAAAAATTGAAATAACTCTGGAAATAAGTCCATATTTTTTTTAAATTGTTTGTCTCATTTTGAAGGTAAATCTATAAAGTATTTTACCAATTTGTTAAAATATTTGTAGAATTTTGTCCATAGATTCTGTCGTAAGGTCAAACTTGGTGCAAAAGTCACCAAATTACAAAATGCGTAAATACTTACAAACATTCTTTTTAAATAATTATTTATCATATTTTAATATGTTGTAGTAATAATAATACAAAAATATTATTGTTTTTTAATTTTTAAATTTTGTGGTGAGTACAATCATTATTTAAAATGTTGCCACTTGTTTCCACCTTTTTCGACCCTAGGGTAGAATCTAGGGGACAAAGTTTTAAAATGAGCGGTAAAACAATGATAAAAGATGATTATTTCCAGAATTTTATTGGACGCAGAATGTTATCAACTTTCGTGATATTATGATGAAAAAAATTCTTTTTAATATTTAAAAAATGAGGCACTTTAGCAAAACCTAAGAAAATGGGGGTGTAGATAATTTCCACCGGTACTGTACATGAAATTATTAATCACTGAAAATTTTCGACTATTATTTCATTCTAAATCAAGTTTTTTGATATAGTAAAAAAATTATTAATATGCAATAATAGTAAGATCAATTCCTATTAATATGAATTTGTAAAATAAGAAGAAAAGTACTAAAATAATTATTAAAACTTCCTAAAGAAATAGAAATAAGAGTTCCCAGGCACTTTTTCATAATTCCAAGACTTTTCCAGGTTTTTCAGGTTCTTTATCAAAATTCCAGAATTTTCCCCGGTTCTGTAGCAACCCCGATTTTAAAATTACACGTTGATAACTAATGATTTGATACTTAAAAATGTTACAAATTGAAATTTTCAAAATTGAAAGAATTTGCAAAATTTCCCTACTACAAATTTGTTTAAATCCAGGTCAAAAAATGAATTCAATGTTATATCCCGGTATCCAATTCCAGCGGCCACCCTAAAAATGGTTGCACCCTTCTTAACCATTTAAATTAATAAGATCACTCTGGATTCGCAAGCATAATAAAAAATATAACTAGAATAATACATACAAAATTCAGAAGAGCGTAAAAATCTGTTTTTGCCATTTTGCAGATATTATCTTACCAGATTTGTAAAATTTGCTTAGGTTGAGACAATAAGATAGAAGATGATTTTGGGTTGTTTTTAAAGGATATAAGATTGTGGATTTAAGAGTGACGAGTTTGCATCAACTCTTCTGTTCCTTACCCAAGGATGACTAGTTCGCCATATTTTACCGCCTGTTTAGGCTTATCGTGATGATGACTTTGAGCTCCATGGGGATTAACATGGGCGGTATGATTGTGACTTGAGTGGACTTTGCTGTGAGGACTGTGTGGTTGGCCAACAGCCTCGCCCTCTTCTACTAGAAGCGGGCTTTCGCTGCTGCCACCATCTGACCTGCAATCATCATTAAAAAATAAAACTAAAAAACAGTACAAGAATAACGGTATTATGTATGTGGAAATACAGCCAATAATAAGACAAATTATTTTATACTATTACATATGCATGCGTATGTCAAAACCTACAAAGGAATTGATTGATTACAAGAATAACGGTTCTTAATTTGACATAAGAAAATGTTCAGAAAATCCAGACCTTTGTAATTACATCCGTAGGTACAAAATTCCAAAAAGGAAAACTCTTTCTTCAGTATAAAATATAAGTTATCAGGGTAACCAAAAAACTTCATTTTCAAATTCCCTGACTTTTCCCTGACCAATTTTTTATTTTCCCTGACCATTAATATTCAAAGACCAGCATTTTAATCTCGTAACATTATTAAAATAGAATATTAATTTATACACGGAATAAAACAATTTCAGATTGAAATTTAAAAATTACAAATTTATTTATTTCAACCAAAAAAGATGACTTTTCTGCCATAAAAGATGAATTTTTAATCTAAAAGGTCAAATTTTCAACTAAAAAGTTGAATTTTTGACCACGAAAGATGACTTTTTAATCAAATAGTTACATTTTCAACAAAATAGTTGAATTTTTAAACCAAAAAGGCGAATTTTCCAACAGAACAGTTGAATTATTAATATAAGGAAATATAAGGCAAATAAATTACTGACAAGAGTAATATATTTCAGGGTTGTCGCAAAATTTCAATGTTAAATTCCCTAATTTTTCCCGGACCATTAATATTCAAAGACCAGAATATTAATCTTGTAAAATGTTTAACATAAAATCTTTTATAAATGGAATAAAACAATTTCAAATAAAAATTTGGAATTTATTATTCTTGACGTCGCCCTAGAGTTATGCTACGCATCATTATTATTTTTAGGCTCAGTAAGCGTTAAATTTTGTTTCTAAATAAAGATTTCCCTGAAATTTACTCTCTAAGCTGTTGCAATTATTAATTAAAATATTGCTGTTAATTAATAGTTATAATTATATTACGCCATGTCCTTTCTTGCATTGTTATAAATGAAAACAGTCATCTTCGCAGCTCGAAATTCCAAAATTTGCGAATAATTCATATAATACAAGGTATGCAATAGAATAAATAATGTAAACTATCATTCTGTTCAACCTTTTACTTAAAATTGTCATCAGAAATACTTAAATTACAATATTTTGTGGACGTGACGTACTACAATTCTAAGAAATGGATTTTTTAAATCTCATATTACACCGTGTCCAAAAACAGGTTTCCACGTCAATTGAAATACCTTCATAATAAATATTAAAATTTGTGTTATTATGTTCTTAATCACGCATTACTTTTGACCGACAGACGCATTTTCTCAGTTTGACAGTTCAGGGACATGGCGGCGTAGTACAACTTTAGGGCGACGAGTTATTTGAAGTGCCTCTTATAGAAATTCCCTGACTTTTACCATATATATTTCAAAATCCCTGACTTTCCTTGACCAGAGAAATTCCCTGACTTTTCCCTGATTTCCAGGTTTTCCCTGGCCTACGGCCACCCAGGTTATGCAAATACAAATCTGTAATCCAAGTAATTAAATTGTTGAACATTGCATTGACCTCAAATTGAAAAAATTAAAAAGCTGAAAGGGAAACAATTGACTTATTCCTTGGAGACAAACACCTCATTACAATTTACCCAATTACCGTGGAAGTCGCCAATTGAAGAGAAAGGATTGAAGATTAGTCGCTAGGTGGAAAAGTTACAAAATAAATTATGAACAAAGCACTGGAATTGAATGTGTACGTGAGAAGTAGGTATACAAGTTAGTACTACCTCTTCCACGGTCGGCAAAAGGATTAAAAGTATATGTAAGATATAAATAAAAAGTGTGGGAAAAACCTTGCAAAAAGTGTGGGAGAAACCTTGTCATTAGTTCGAAAATGACGAGGAACTAAAAAAGCAATATTAATTGTTTACCATAGAAGAAAAATGCACGTCAGCTTATGATTCTTGAAAAAAATCAAATTACTTTAAAGGCCTGAACTTTGCAATTCTCTGAAATATGCTTAAATTAAGGATATGTTAAAAATTCAGTTACAAAAATAATACTGAGTTGAATCTATTTTTTGCAAATGTTTTCTTGCTTGATTTTCTTCCCTATAACTTTTTGTTAGACATCATTAAAATTTTTGAAATTCAATTAAGGATTTTCAGGCCTCGAAATCACTATAGAGATAAAAAATAGTGTAAAAAGTGTCTCAAATTTTTAAAAATAGTGTGGTAACATTTTTCAAGCATTAAAAATTAACATCAATTTTTATTTAAATGGTTACACTTTAGTCTAAAAGTTATCCAACAACTTAAAGTTTATTCTTATCGGTCTAATTATTTGGTTGAAAATCTTACAATTTTGTTAAAAAGTTATACTTCTTGGTTGAAAATTCGACTGCTTTATTGAAAGTTCGTATTTTTGGCTTAAAATTCAACAGTTTGATTGCAATTTATATTTCTTGAAGAACAAATTTTTGTTGGGTAAAAACTCAACTATTCTGTTGAACATTCATCTTTTTGTTTTGAAAATGTATCACTTTCTGGAGAAATTTAATTTTTGTTTTGGCTAAAAATGCAACTCTCTGGTTAAAAATTAGTCAGTTCTGGTTGAAAATTAACTTTTTGTTGAAATTTCACATTTTCGAGTTGAAAATTCGACTGTTTTTCATTTCTAATTAATTTTTTGTTGTTGAAATATCAACTATTACATTTTTCGTTGAAAATTCATCTTTTTAGGTTGCAAATTCAGCTCCTGTGCTGAAAGTTGAACTACTCTCTTAAAAGTTTATTTTTTGTTGTTGTTCAAAATTCATAATTTTAGTTGAAAATTCGTCTTTTCTGTTGTTGAAAGTTAATTGTTTTCACTGAAAACTTAACTATTTTATCAAAAATTTAACTGACTGATTGTAAATTGATTTTTTTTTTTTTTTTTTTGAAAATTCATATTTTCAGGTTGAAAATTTAACTGTTTTAAAGAAAAATCGCGGTTTTGGATTAAAAATTCAAAAATTTGGTACAAAATTCAACTAATATTTGGTACAAAATTAAACTGTTGTGTAAAATTCTTGTTATTGAAAATTAATTGTCGTTAAAAATTTAATATCTCCATTTTTAGTCAGAAATGGATCCTTTTTCATTTCAGAATAATTCAACTATTAGGTATTTTCACTTCATCGTCAGCCAACTTTACTTCGTTGAGTGCTGAAGGGAAAACAGTGGATCAAATGCATGAGATTTGATCCACTTTTGCCCTATTCTGTTAATATCTTCGTAAAAACTATTTTTTTCTATATAAGTGTATTTTAAAATTATTTTTAATTTTTTAATTACTATTTAATGAAATAATAAAATGACAATAATTATTATTTATTACGAAGATATTACATAAATAAAGTTTTGTCCCGTGTATTTGGTCCATTGTTTTCCGCTCAGTTTTCCTGTCGGCACTCAATGAAGTGAAGTTAGCTGGTTGTTAAAGTGAAAATACCTAATTTAGTTTAAAAAATTTAGACACGCAAAAATGTAAACTAAAAAATATTCAAACACAATTTGGACTAATATCGCATCCACTGTTCAAACTATTTAGTTGAAAATGTATGTAATATGTTGAAACTTCGTATTTTCTGGGTTGAAAATTCAATTATTTAGTTAAAAACTTATGTATTTCTTTGGGAATTTATCTTTTTGGTTGCAAATTTAATTATTTGCTAAAAATTCAACTTTTTTGTTGAAAGCTTTTTTTTTGCTTGAAAGTTCAACACTCATCTCTTTTGGTAGAAAATTAACCTTTTTTGGTTAAAAGTGCAATTTATTTCTGTTAAAGTTTAAATTTTTTGTTTGAAAATTCGATCATTTGATTGAAAATTCATCTAATTGGTTGAAAATTTAACTATTTCAATTGAAGATTCATTGTTACAGTTGAAAATTCACCTTTTTGGTTAAACGTAGAACTTTAGTTAAAATTTTTATTTGATTGCAAGTTCAACAATTTTGTAAAAAAAGTCATCCTTCTCGGTTGAAAATTGAACTGCTTTGTTGAAAAATCAACTTACTTTGACTTAAAATGAAAATCTTTTCTTGGTTAAAATATCAAATATTATATTTTTTGTTGAGACATGATTCATCTCTTTTGATTGTCTTTAGTGTAATTTTTTTCGAAATAGTAGCAAAATAGTGTCAATAGTGTAGTGAGTCCGAGGCCTGGATTTGATGCAAAAGTAAAAGAATAGAAAATTTGAAATGAACTCGGAACAAAAATCTTAAGAAAGGCAGCAGGTAAGCTGATCTATGAGTGCTTCATCGATACCGACCTGCTGGCCGACCTACAGACAACTGGCCCAGATTCCAGTGTTAAACACCGCTATCCTACGCTATAAAAAAACTCCCGTAAAATTATAGAACGAATATCGAGTGTTAAAAGATCCGTAATTTAAACACAATTTAATTCAATTCAAAGTCCAAGTAATTGCTAGACAAATTATGATAATTTCTTACATAATAAATTGTTACGTTTGTAATTATTAGATTTGTTCATTCGATTTATAAATATAACATAATTCATAATACAATATACAGGATTTATAGAACTTTCTCATTGTATTTAAATTCTATTCTACTTAAATGTAAAATTGTTTATAAAGTTCATTTCCAAAACAACAATTTAAACGAAAACCTTTAAATAATTAAAAAAAAGTTATTGTATTATCTAGAGAAACCAGGCTTCAGGTCGAGTTAAAAAATGAACTGGTCACAGTTACAGTTACTGCTCAAAGAAAATTAGGTCCCTTTTTTTGGAGCGCAACATTATTACAAAATCAAAGCCAAGGTTACGATAGACTAAACTTTAAAAATAAATTATTATTAAAAGGAGCCTTTTAAATATAAATAAATTTTATTTAATAACTAAACAAATATTTTACTTAAAAAAATGAATCTTACATAAATATTATTATATAAATATTCTAATAAAAGGGGTAGGGGTATCAAAATAAGAAGTTTATTTAATAATTAGAAATTTTTATTTCAGGTAAGTAGTATTTAAATCGTAGACTATTAAATTTTATTGTTTAAATTAATATAACCGAGAGGTGTATCTTAAAGTTTAAAGATTTGCATAAATTCCTAGGCAAAGGAAATCTTTTTAATAATTTTATTATTAAATTTGAGCTCCTTGATTAATAAATTATTTATAATAGTATATATAAATTATATTAATTAAATTTTTGGGAATAAAATTATTTTTTTTGGGATTTAAAAAAAAAATGTTAATGAAAAAATTTTTGTTTTAAAGCCAAAATTTATGAAGGAATATGACCCTTTTTTAGGTCGTTGATCGCGGTCGATTTGAACTTCGATTTATATTTTTATAATCTAATTAATGGGACTA
>JAABKJ010004160.1:0-24776 GCA_011634705.1 Andricus grossulariae
CGCAACTCGCGGCGGCAGATAGAAAATACGTATCTAGCGCACTCTATACTAAGTATATAGAAATTTATATATACTTAATATAGAGTCCGCCAGATACGTATTTTCTATCTGCCACCGCGAGTTACGTAGTTTCCTTTAGGACCCATAGATCTGTCCATGGCATGGATTGACTACCGTGAGGCATTCGATAACACAAACTATGAGCTACTCATCAATCTCCTTGAGTACCTGGAGGTGTATTAAAAATAGTGAGATGCATGAAAGAGTTTATGCTCTTGTGGTGGGCAAGATTTGTCATAACATCTACCAAAAGACAAGTGTCTACCAGCTATGTCACATATAAGAGCGGGGTCTTCCAAGAAGACTCTCTAAGTCCGATTCTTTTCTGCATCTCCCTCTTGCCTCTATCTATTGTGCTTCGAGGCAAAAGCTCTGGCTAAGAACGACTTTTAATTTTTCCTGCGAAGCTGATACTTGCAAACCGACCCCAGCCACAAATTATATAGTATTGATAATAATAATTATCCGAGACTAAACGTTCACTTGGAAAAATTGTTAAGAATGACAATGACTATTAAAAATTCAAACGTTGGCAACGAATTGAGGGAATTGGGACCGCATATTTTATAAAATCACCTAAGGCCACCCTCTCCCCTCCTAATAATAAATAACCCTTATTAACCATATTTATACAATTCATCAACAATATACGTAGCATCATTGAATAAATTAGGAGTGATTATCAATCCTAATTTATTCAATAGAATAATTACGTCAGTTACTAAGAGAACGTCTCTAGTAGAACGGGTTGTCAGCATACAGGGGCTCGAATTTTCGACATCTTACGTATATACGTATAACATTACGTATCCGTATTAAAAATTAATAATTCTTGTTACTATTATGTCAAGTATTCAAGTGGTATTATTTATATTTTAAATAATGAGGAAAGTAAATGAAAATAAATAATTACAGTAAATACGGAAAAGTACAAACCTGCAGTATTATGACGTCGAAATAAGCCGAAGCTAATCGCATAAAAGAAATTTGTGACCAAAAAATGGCTGGCAATTATATTACCTGACAATGACTTTTGTTGCGAGAAAGGTATACAAGATGTACATCTAATTTTCAAGTATGTGTACTAATTTTTTCGGCGGGTTTTACAAACTCTTTCGAAGCATGGGATCTCGCGACGCAGAAACCGCGCACAAGAAGTGTTATATATCACCACTAATGTCTTACGCCCACTTTCATACATGGCTTATTTTAAAGGGAGAAAGTCAAGCTTTCTTTTAAACATAATTTTGTTAAAAAAAATTAAAGGCCGCACTTGGAGAAAAATTCAAAAATATGTTTAAAATGAGAAAATGAAGCCTGAATAATTTTTTTTTATCTGAAATCATTGCATTTAGCGTTAAGCTGATGAAAAAATGTTTCCAAAAGATTCATAAAGATGTCAATTTGGATAACTTTTGTAGAAGTTATGGTTAATTGAGTATCAGCTTGAGCGGTAGAATGTTGAAAATTCGAGCCCCTGTATGCTGACAACCCGTTGTACTAAAGACGTTCTCTTAAGGAAATTAAAAGAGGTTCACTAGGACAATGATTTCGCGGACTTTCAAGAAAATACGAGACAACAAGTTTTTAGACGGGTACACTTGACGAATTTTGCCCCATATGCTTCATGCTCTCGTAATACTCCTGAGTCCCTGCCTGGCTACAAAATGGTGATCAACAATACTAGTTATTAATAACGTCAAATTTACTAAAGAGTGAAAGACTCATAAAATTCCTTAAAATACCTAAATTTAAAATATTAGCCCGATTGCACAACATTCGAAAAGTAGATAATCAATGGTAATCCCTGCTATCATCCTCAATTGACCAATTGATGGATGCTTATCACCAAGGCATATTTGGGCTCTTGGAGAAGGGAACCTTAACCCTGCTCCCTACTATACAGGAAACTCGTAATTTCCATTCTCTGATAGCAAACTCTTTTAGAAGTTCAATTTAAATAATTAATCCACAAAAGGGACAATTGTTTGTTGAACATAATTAATAAACAAATTAGTCATATAGATCAATAAATAATTAAGAAATATTTGTCACAATTTGATCGAAATTTGGTGAAGAAACCTAACACCTTTAAAATTCACTTAACGCCTTTAACTTAACTATATATGCAATAATGCAATATCAGCAATAAACTCTACCAAATTCTATGTTCAATTAGGCAACGAAGCTGATCACAGCCCTTTCTCGCTAGCAGTCGTTGTCCACTTCTCACCTCAAAAGCAAGTACGGGTCTCGGTAATCGGAAAAATTACACTAAGTTATTTTCGATCTGGCTCCGTCCGCGTTTTTCGTCACCACGTTCGCACAGTGTCATCCGGGTAGGTACCGGACCTCTCAACAAGCAGTTACAAATGTTTTAGGACGTAAAAATAAAAAAAAACGTGCACTCACCTCATCGTGAAAAATTAATCATATCA
This sequence comes from Andricus grossulariae, assembly GCA_011634705.1. NCBI lineage: Eukaryota > Metazoa > Arthropoda > Insecta > Hymenoptera > Cynipidae > Andricus > Andricus grossulariae. The sequence goes on from JAABKJ010004160.1 coordinate 2,499, forward strand.
AAAAGTAATTTTACGATTTAAAGATCTCACCTGTTCTTTGTAATTTTTCCGCGGGTGAATAAAAAAATGTTAATGTGAAAGGAAGCTTTGTGCATACGGTAACGGTTAGAAGGACACAAAATTCGGGAGTGAGTGCTAGTTGATGACACTTCGCGAGTGTAGTGACGTGGAGAGGTCCAGGAGTAGTATACATCAAAATAGGGTCAGGTCAAATCCATTTTATTAAAATCTCTCTCTCTCTCTCTCTCTCTCTCTCTCTCTTTCTCTCGTAGACTCCCTTGCATCGCGGTGTATTGTGTTAATTCACCACCACGAATCGGAATAATTCAATTTTGAAATTCGCTCGTAACGGGTCCTCAACCAGTTGCGGCAGAGTTAAGATAATTCTACGTGTAGATTAATCTTTAAATAAATGTTACATTAATCCAGACAACATGAGCTGAAATTTGCATTTGATTGAACACCTAGATCGCCCCTTAATATTCCAAACTAAAGACAAGTAAAGGGGACTTCAAAGAAGAGTGGGAAGACGACGATCCCACATAAATATAAACCACTAAGGCCTCCCCCTAATGGACTATTGGATTCCTCCGACACATCAGCCATTATTAATAATAACTACTGATACTTAACATCTAGAATAGTTTGATGGAAAAAGGGAATTATTTATTTTTATTAACATTTTTCAGGGCTAAAACAAAAACTATGCCTCTCATTAAAAAATGGTTCCAAGAAAATTTGTAGATCTCTTTGAGATGAACAATTCTTCTACTTAAGATTTTTTCGTATATACCTTGCATAGTATCTTGCACATTTTCGCATAAAGACAATGCTTTCTCATTGAGATTAGAATGTATAAAGACTTAATATCTTAATTTCAAGTTTTAACAACTATGTACCATAGATCATTACATGTTCAATTTGAATATCTATTTTTATATTCACTAAAATCCAAGATGTCGAATTTTATCCAGAAGTGGATGAAGTCGTTACAAAATGTAGTGAATACAAAAAGGATAAATTCGAATAAAAAGATGAAGATTGAAGAAGTTATGGACGATTGTGTATAATAAAGCAGATAGGGAAGGATTATGGTTGGTAAGTCGAAGATAATAGAGTATAGATTTCGACATAAAAACATAGGAATTGAAAAAATGAGGCAGAATTTGAGAATGCTCAAATGATCGAAAAGGATGAACTTGGCTAGAAAGTGAATAGATTTGAATAAAAAAGAAGGAACTGAAAGAGAGTCTGGCAAAAGAGGGAGAAAAAGATTGATGTGGATAGGGGAATGACAGAAAAGGATAGACTTGGTTATTATATTAAATCAAATACTAAATTATTCCAATATCATGGTTTATCACGCGGGAGTGTGTTTGTGTGTGTGGGGGGGGGGGGTCAAAGCCCTACTGAAGAAGCCCACATAGTAAACTACATTGGAATCTATGTGGAAACCCATATGGGATCCTTTTTTGAATTTTTATCTCAAATTAAGGTCCGAGATAGTAATATATTATGGGAATCTATATCGGTTTTATTATGGGTTTTTATGAAGGTTCCTACATGGATGTGTTTGTAATTAATATTCAAGGAGAACGTAGCAGTTTTCTATGAAAGCTACGGATGCGCAGTATTTTTGGGGGGTTTTTAAGATTGCCTACTATGCACTCAAAACTTCCAAAATATATTTCATTCAAAAAAAGTTATAATCCCATGTGCGATTTCATGTAGGAGCAATTCATAGGTTTCCATAAAGGTATTCATATAAGAACCCATGTGGAAACACACAAAATATTTCCCATCCTATCTCAGATCATAGGTGATTTGATGCAGAAATTCAAAAAAGGATCCCATATGGGTTCCCACATAGGTTCCCATGTAGTTTACTGTGTAGGCTTTTACTAACAAAAGAGGGTGTAGAAAAGATAGAGTTGGTTAAATGGAGGAATAGGAGGGATAGGAATAGGAACAGAATTGAAAATAATAGGGGCGATTGTAGATTAAGAAAGTGATAGAATGATATTGTCGTGGATATATATGTGGATGGTATATACCGCCAAGAAGATAGAAAAGGGTAAACGCACAGTGCGGATGATAGACTTCAATAAAGAGATCAAAGGAAAACGAATTGTTCTTGGATCAAGTATATTTCACTTGGTTCAAGTAAATGGCAGGTACGAATGGGGACGATAGAATGTGGGCATGGTCCAAATAAATAAATATTTGGCACCGTATGCTTAGAACAAGTGAACATTTTCTTGATCTGTAAAAACGTATTCACAAATGAAATAGTACATTTTATTATTCTTAAACCTAATTGTATCACTTCATATGGAGGTGTATTCAAATTCAGAACGTAGTTCACTTCCAATAAATAATTTCTGACACACGTCAAGAATATATTTTCTTAATCTAAGAATATGTAGTATCGGAACAATAAAATAGTGCCTCAACTTAATAAATTTTGTACTTAAGAAGAGTACATTTACTGAAAATTTAGTACGTAAGGACTTTATATTCCCTTAGAAAAAAATTTCTAAGCGAAAACAAATTATTTTTGAAATTATTGATATATATTAAAGCGATCGACACATTGCAATTAAAAGTGTTTTTCCGCTTCTCTGAGCCGACGATACTTGTGTCATTTCTCTGTTAAATTCAAGGATCAGAATTTGATTGGTGCGTAGAAATATATGATATGACTCGACCAATTATTATCAGAATATACGAACGGTCGACGCGAACTAACGGCCGGTTTGCGAATTGGTGGAAATGTGTGACTGAAAGAGGGGGTAATTAATCGAACAGATTCGAATCGTTCTCAAACGACGCTCTGCGTGCGATCATGATTATTGTCAATTTTTTTGTGAATCTGTGATTTCATAGCGTTTCTGGGTGAGTAGATTGTTATCGCCGTCAATAAGTGTATCAAGTTTAAAAGAAGGTAATTGTGTTTAACGTAAAGCGGGTCTCGATTTTTTTGTTTACAGGGCAGGCAAAAGCCCCAGTTTATTGTGTTTTATGGAATCGACCTCTCTCATTTCATCGTCCTGCTTACAATTCTGTTCGTTCAATCATACGAATTTAAATGAAAGCATCGTTCCTTATATTAATCAATGCGTCACCATTGAGGTATTTCGTATTTTATACCAATTAAAATTTGATCATCGCGTTCAGTAATTTGTTATCAAATTCTCGTTAAATTTTATCAGAATTTTACAATAAATATTTTTTTATATGTATCATACATTGACCGAATTTAAATCGAGTCTTTGAGCTTTAACTTGTTTTTTTATATTCAACAATTTCGATTTTTTCGTGTATCTTTCGAAACGTCTTTCAAATGTTTGCAGAATGTTTGTGTGAGTGAATTTTAGCGTTTTATTGATCGTCTGATTATTTTTCTCTATTTTATTGGACATTTATTGTGATATATAGATAATTGAATACAACAATCTTACATGAACAAATAATTAAGTTTAACACTTCACATGTTGGATTTCTAATACTCATTTTTACATGAACCAAGAGATTCTTATTATATGAATTACATATTTGACCTATTGTATGTTCAATTTTTAAAACAAGTAGGTAAACTCCATTAAATCACCTTAACGATACTTTGATGTGTCATGAAAATCGTCACAGTATGTACATAAACCTTAACTAACTACCTTAACTCGCGTATTCTACCGGGCGCTCTAACCACTTCGCAGTCGAAGCACTTGAAGCTTGGTTACAAGATCTCGGCCAAGTATTTTGAGGCAGCGCCGTATCAAGACGTGTGGTGAGCGTCAACCATCTTCAAACTACGAGTTGTTGAACTTAATGTGTCTTTAACGAAAACACCTTTTTGATGATCAATAAGTAGTTCTAAGGCAAATTACAAATTTTCGAGACATTTTAATAGGCAATTTTTTATTTAGAAAGAATTTAGAATTGAATTTTACTTATTTCAAAAAAGGCTCAATAATTTTTCTTTCTATAAATATCTAAACAGTTTATAAACTATCCTAAAGTAATAAACAATAAAGAAAATTCAAGTGCAAAAATGCCTTAATAACCTAGATGACAAAAAACGATTTTCTGCTTTAAAAAGACCTGCATATAACGCGCAGTTTTCAATTTATCCTACTCCGTTTTGATTATTTGATATGTTGAAATTTCTTTACTTGGCTGCTCATTTTGGATTTCGGTTCCTACTCTTTCTTTTGTAAAGTTAACTCTTGTTTTATCTCCCCTTATAGTTTAAGGACTGTTTGGTCCTCTCCAAAGAGAGGGGAGTTGTGACGTTGAGATATTATGCAACTCACAAATTCCATTTCACGTATTTTATTTTAAATTGGAAGCTCTCGTGTTTACACGGAGAGTAAGAAAATTCAGCACTCCTCTCTTTTGTTATATTTTTAATTTTTAATTTTATATCTCATTTTATTATTTTGTTACTCTATCTTACACATTTTAAATGTTAGTTTTAAAAATATAGGGCTGTCTTCATTTTTGTTAAATTTCTTAATTCCGCGGTCTCGAGCGAGATCCATGCAGATTTTCACCATCTAGGCAAATGATCGATTGGATGCATCACCACCTTCACCTTCAGCAGATCTTCGCTTCTCTGGTCCTCAAATAATAATATAATATATTACAATAGATAATTCTGCCCCTAAAGATAGACTGAATTATTTTTGTGGTCGTCTAAAATCCAAGGCACGTTCCTGGTGAGAATTGACCGAGGCGGTTACTAAAAATTCTACAAGGGAATAAGTAACTTCGCAAAAATCTAATTATCTCTAAAAATGTTTCTGTCGTGAAAAGACATTTTTTGGTTTATTATGCCGTTTTTATTTTCTCTTTTATCAGGAGCCAAGTGATTTTATTGTCTCTATTGTGTTTCACCTTTTGAGCATATTTCTTTTACTCCTTGGCTGAATTATCACTCTAACTGAATGCACGAATATTATCTATGTTGTCATTTGTAACTTTTTTACATATATAAATTTTGTTTATATTCTGGTGTGCCGAATGCTAGAAATTAATCGCTGACATTTATTGTAACCTTAATAATGTTGTGTTCCTTTTGCGACCTTCTCTAGATTTTTGAGATTCTTATGATGACCCTTTGGTAATGCTTGCGATCCCCTTGAAATTGCCCCATATTTTGTGACCTTTTGCGATTCTTTTGAATTATCCCATAATTTAAAACCCATGCGATGACCCTTTGTTTGTAATGTTTGCGATTCTCTTCAATTAACCTCATAATTTCAAGACCCGCTTATAATGAGGAGACCCGAAACCTTTATAATTTCCGGAACCTACAATGCCCTTGTTAATACTTGCGACCCCAATATTTCTTTTTAGTATTGAGACCTAATATCTTCTGGAGTTACGACCCAATGTCTTTTAGAATAGAGAGACCCAATAACCTTTTTATAAAGTTGTGACCCTAAAATCTTTCATAATTGCGACCCACCGCCTTTATAATATTTTGGGAACCCCTTTTTCGTGTTCATTTAAGAAACCCTTTAGTATCTATTTTTGAGAACCCCCTTTTTCGTTATTTTAGAACTCCCTTGTTTTTATTTCGGAGAACCCTTTTACATCTATTCGAGAAAATCCCTTTTGTGCCGATTTTTTTTTATACACCCTGTTAGAATTTGTGAGAACCTCCTTTTGTATTTATCTATGAGGCCCCCTTTTGCATCTACTTTTAAGAACATTTTTTTGTACCTATTCTGAGAACATTTTGTGCTTATTTTCGCGAACCCCCCCCCCCACTGGTGTTTGTTTTATATACCTCTCTTGTGCCTATTTTCAAGAATACCTTTTATATTTGCCTTTGAACCCCGTTAGTGCCCAGTTTGAAAACCCCTGTTTGTGCTCATCTATGAGACACCTTTGGTATTTATTTATGAGTGTCCTCTTTTATATTTTCTAGGAAATTTTAGTATTTGCTTTTGGGAACCCCCTTTACCTATCTGTTGTTCATTTTGTAATTCCCTATTGCGAACCTTTTTGGCTGAATCCCTCAGCCCATCCGTTGACTTAGACCCCCTATTTGATTGTCGATTGTAATTTTCATAATACGAGTATCTTAAAAATGTAATTATTATCGTATTTTGTTATCGTATACTTTCTATTTTTGGCCCTTCGAAATCGTTTAGTTGCGATTCCTCCCTTAATTTCCTATTTATTTTATAAACTTTACCCCTTCTTGCCCTTTTGTTACATTTATCTCAGTTGTTGAATAGATTGTTGTCAACGCCCAACAATCTATGTTACAAATTTAAATTATATAGACAGATATCTCAGCGATTAATTTTATGTCAGGCACTCCGGACTATTAATATGGAAATCTGCGTTTACCATTGAGTGCCCCCTTACCTCCCTTATTAACAGATAACCTTTCGGGACTCGTTTTAAACATGGAAGAGAATAAGCAAACTTTGAAATTAATCGAAATTGACCATTTAGATTCTGAAACTGACTTTTCAGATTTTACAGAAAATTACACTCTTAAAGATCATGACCTAACTCTTTTTATTTTTGAAAGTATAAACAATCCACTCGAATAAAACTTTCCTAAAAGGTCTGAAAGCACAGAATCAATTAATTTCTGTTATTACGAATTTAAAAACTAGAGAATTAATACCTCGTGACAATTCCAACTTGCTGATCCCTGTGGAGATTACTTCTCCTTCAAACCCCAACCCTATCGTATCCCTCACAAATGCCATCCCTTCAGATCCTATTGCTATCATATCCCAACCCCTTTGGGAATCCTATTACTCCAATCTCCAGGAAATTAACCCTAATTTGTACTTCCCGGAGAACCCCAAAGAGATCCCTAGTTATGAACTTTGTACTTCAATCTCTATCCCGGTTTACAACCTTTCTGAGCTCCCTTATCAACCTTCACACCTGTCTGATCCTTAACCCTTTAAGTACTTGACAATTCAAATCTTAAGAAAACAAATCAAAGCCTTCGTATATAGTGGCGCTTCACGTTCTTTCTTAGCTTTGGATGGCTTGAAAATTATAGAAAAGTTAAATTTAGAAACCGTCTATACGAGAGGTCAAGTCCAAGTGGTTAACATTCAGAATTAATGTAGATTTCGAGGACAGAAAATGGAACCTTAAAAATAATCCGAATGTAATTTATTCTTATGAATTCCTAACAGAAACTTCTAAAACTTGCTGCGGCCTTAAAGAACCTACTGTGTGAGAAGATATTAAACTTCAAAAGTTTCTAAAACAAGAATTACCCGAGGCACTTGGGAAGCCCGGGTTAACAAATTTAACTAAACATATCATAGATGTAGGGAACCATCCACCTGTAAAACAGCGTCACTATTTAACATCCCCTAAAATCATGGAAATTATAATTGCCGAAGTTGATAATATGTTAGCTGACGACATTATTGAACCCTCGGCTTGTGGTTGCTCTTCAACAATAGTTATGGCTAGAAAACCGGACGGCGGTTGTCGTTTCTGTCTCGACTTTCGTAAAGTCAACGCGGTTACTAAACAAGAAGCCAATTTAAAAGGATACCCCTCGGTCTCACAAATGCTGCGGTGACTTTCCAACGTTTACTGGACAAATTAATAGGTCCTGAGATGGAACCTCATGCCTTTTTATTTATATGATGTAATAATAGTTACAAAAACCTTTGAAGAACACCCCCAATGGCTTCCTAAAGTCCTAACTAAAATAAAGGATGCCGGTTTAGAGATCAATCTGGAAAAGAGTGAATTCTGCTGTCCCCAAGTGCACTATTTAGGCTTCCTTCTAAATGAAGAAGGCTTACAGACCGATCCCGATAAAATAGATCCCATTTTAATGTATCCCGCCCCTGAAAACGTAAAAGAGCTGCGTGGATTTCTCGGAATTTCGAGTTGGTAACGTAGATTTATTCAGAATTAGGCGATCTTAGCGAGTCCCCTGTCGATGTTGCTTATGAAAAAGTAGCGTTCGATTTGGGGAGAGGATCAGCAATCTGATTTTGAGGAAATCGAACACTGCTTATCCAAAGCACCCGTTTTAACGTGTTCTAATTTTGAGATCCCTTTTATATTGCAAACGGTCGCCAGCAATACCGGGTTAGGAGCTGTTCTCACGCAAAATGTGCATGGCCAAGAATGCGTAATCTCGTATGCTAGTCGAATACTAACAGATGCCGAACAAAAATATACGACAGAAAAAGAATGCCTCGCGATCGTGTAGTCTATTCAAAAATATAGACCTTATCTCGAGGGTTATAAATTCACCATGATCACAGATCACAGTAGCCTTCGGTGGTTACACAATTTAAAAAAACCCTATCAGTCGCTTAGCAAGATGGTCGTTATCCCTTCTATAGTACGAATTTGAGATTCTACGCAGTAAAGGTTCCTCTCATCATGTTCCTGATGCCCTATCCCCCATGTTGGAGCCCCAAAATCCCGGAGAAATATTATTAATTAGAGATCCCATCCATTCCTGGTATTCCCGACGATTGATTGCCAAAAAGAAATCTGTGATATCAGAAGCTCACGGCCATCCAAAATCTGGTCAACTTGGTACACAAAAAACCTGTACGCACGTTTCAGCTAAATATTACAGGCCTGATTATTTTAGGGTCGTAAAAAACTATGGAAAGGGTTGCACAATCTATCAGATGTGCAAAGCAGAACAACAAGTGCCCACGGACTCAATGGGATATCGCGTTGTAGAAGAACCGTGGATAGTTGTGGCCGCAGATGTTATGGCCCCCCTCCCTAGAAGTAAATTAGGATTGCAATAAAACTTAGTAATACAATATTTATTTACGAAATGGGTAGAAATCGTACCCCTAAGCATAGCTAGGGGTAAGAAATTAGAGGCTGCCTTTCGTGAAGATATCATTAATCGCTGGGGATCGCCCCAAGTACTTCTCAGTGATAGTGGGACCGAATTCGTAAATAAAATTCTCTATAAACTAGCTCAGGAATTTAACATCACCCACACCACAACTCCTCCCTATCGCCCAGAAGTAAACCCTGTAGAAAGAGTTAACAGAATCCTGAAAACCATGATAGTCTCCTATATTTATAAGCACCATGGTACATGGGACCAACACCTTTCCGAATTCCAATTCGTGTACAATAGCCCAACATACCTCGCTGAAGTTTTCCCCTGCCTTCTTAAATTTCGGTAGAAATCTCCTACCCATAAATTCTCTCAAGAAACGATCTAATTGCGAACGTGAAGTAGAAACTCGAGACCCTGAATCTTGGAAAAATAGAATTACTAAAATCTAATCTATGTGCGATTTGGTGATTAAGAACTTGGACCATGCATTTGAAAGACAATCTAAGTATTATAATCTCAAACGCAGGCAATTTAGATTCCACAAAGGAGATTTGGTTCTATCCCGATATCGAGTTCTTTCCTCAAAAATAAAAAATATTTCTGCGAAACTATTCCTCAGACATATTGGTCCCTATCGAGTCTCGAAAGTGTTATCGCCCACCGTCTCTGAACTTTCCGGCCTTACCAATGCGTTCATAGGTCCTAGATTGCAATCTGATAGAGAACCCGCAAGACCCTTTTGTCTTCTTCCCCACCCCATTTTAGGTCGATTTTTGTTTTCCTGCTTTTATCCTTTTATCTCTGTTTTACCTTTATTCTCTTTTTTGTTCTGTTTTTTCTCTCTCTTCATTAAGAAAATTCGGCACTCCTCTCTTTTGTTATATTTTTAATTTTTATGCTTTATTTTATATCTTATTTTATTATTTTGTTACTCTATTGTATACATTTGAAATGTTAATTTTATGAATATAGGGCTGTCTTAATTTTTCTTAAATTTCTCAATTCCGCGGTCTCGAGCGAGAGCCATGCAGATTTTCAACATATACGCAAATGATCGATTGGATCCATCGCCTTCTGACATCCAGCGTCCTTTCCTTTATCTTTTTGAGGCTCTTATGATGACCTTCTGGTAATTCTTGCGATCCCCTTAAAACTGCCTCATATTTTGTGACCTTTTGCGATTCTTTTGAACTATCCCGTAATTTAAAACCCTTGCGATGACCCTTTGTTTGTAATGTTTGCGATTCTCTTGAATTAACCTCATAATTTCAAGACCCTTTTATAATGAGGAGACGCGAAACCTTTATAATTTCCGGAACCTACAATTTTCTAATTATTCGTTTATAACATGAAATACATTCCTAATACTTGCGACCCCAATATATTTTTTTATCATTGAGACCTAATATCTTCTGTAATTAATAACTGTAATTAATAATTAATTAATTAATAACCTTTTTATAAAGTTGTGATCCCGATATCTTTTATAATTGCGACCCACCGCCTTTATAATATTTTTAGAACCCCTTTTTCGTGTTCATTTGAGAAACCCTTTAGTATGTATTTTTAAGAACCTCCTTTTGCGTTATTTTAGAACCCCTTGTTTTTATTTTGGAGAACATTTTTACATCTATTTGCGAGAACCCCCTTTGGGCCTATTTGTTAGAATCCCTGTTCGAATTTGTGAGAACCCCCTTTTGTATGTATTAATGAGGCCCCCTTACGCATCTCCTTCTGAGAACCTTTTTGTACCTAATTTGAGAACCCCTTTGTGCGTATTTTCGAGAACCCCCTTTGGGTGTTGCTTTTGAGACCCCTCTTGTGCCTATTTTCTATAACCCCTTTTATATTTTCCCTTGAACCCCGTTATCACCCATTCTGAGAGCCCCTTTTGGCATGCATCTCGGAGACCCCTTCAGTATTTATTTATGAGTGTCCCCTTTTATATTTTCGAGGAACGTTGAGTATTTGCTTTTGCGAACCCCCTTTACTCATCTGTTGGAAGAAAAACCCCTTTAATTGTTTGTAAATGAGAACCCTTTTTCCGTTGCATTCTTATGTACCGATTCATAATGTTTCATACCTTTTTTTCGTTATCATGTTTATTTTGTAATCCCCTATTGCGAATGCCTTTATTCTGTTATCGTTTACTTTCTAAGTTTGGCCCTTCGAAATCGTTTAGTTTGGATCCCTCACATAATTTCCTATTTATTTTATAAATGTTACCCCTTCTTGCGATTTAATGTTGTCGAGATACATTGTACCTATGTTTGAATTGTATGGATATCTTATATGATTTTATTGTTTTCTCTCTTAACCCTCTGTATATTTCCTTTTGTTAAATTTCTCTTAGTAGTCGAATAAATTGTTGTTAACCATTTTGGTTAAAATTTTATTTTTTTTATTTTCCACCCCCCCCCCCCCCGTTGTTCAAGTTTAGACTGATCTATTAACTTCTGTCAACCCTAATTTTGCCCTTTTTTTATACTTCGGATTATCTTATCTTTGTGAGGTTCTCTTTTATCGTTTGTCCTGAAACGCTTGACGTTCAGTGAGTTTCCCTTTACCATTTGGAATGTAAATTCTTGTGTCTTTAACTTTTCTCACTCACTTTGGTTAAATTGATTTACCTTTGTCCCAAACCTTTGTCTAAACTGTTTGTTTGAAAATATTTCTTGAAATTATCTGTTTTGTTCAGCTTCGTTTATTTTGATTAAGGTCTTTTGTGCGCTATTTAGAGAGATCAGAAAATTTTATCTTTGATTATAAAAAGTAACATCACAAACCATTTCTTCATATTACGCAATATACGCGCGTGACTAACCGCGCATTGCCCCTTTGTCCCTAGGCTGCTGCTGTTTCACTCATCTTTGAGCAGTTAGTGAGCACCGCATCCCTTGCTCTGCACATCACCAAATTCTGAGGCCACACGATTCTAGCAGTTCTAGGAATAACATATAGTGAGGCGCCTCAACTCGAGAGTTGAGTGTCATTCTTCTATAATACTTTTTAAATCAGTTTTTAATTTAAAATAAGAATTCCTTAACAATAGTTTAGAATATGTAGAATAAACTTGATCTGAAGTTTGAATATTACCTATTTCAAAACGTGCTTGATACTTTATTTTTCTTTTAAATATAAAATACTTCTAAATAAGAAGGAAAAAGAATTCTGTTAAGAAAAGTATTACGGCGTGCTCGGATGAAAAATATTTGTTTGCTTCCTGCTTGCATTTTTAATTTTTTAATCTAAAAAATGTGTCATTGTGAATTTTCTAATTATTCGTTTATAACATGAAATACATTCCTAATAAACTCTTTTTAAATGTTTTTTAAATCCTTTTCCTCAAATAACTTGCTTTAAATAAGCATTACATTTTTTTTTGATTATTAGAAAAAACATCTATTTTTTTACTTAAAACAACACAAATATGAAAAAAAGAAAAAGTGGGACTAGGTGCTCGCAATCTCCTCGTTGGTTATCCGTGGGTTCAGCGAAGAGCGAGGTGCGAATTTCTTGACACCGATAACTCGCGACTGATAATCGTTGGTAATGATTAACGATATGAGAATTGTGACATTTTGAGTTTTGTAATTTTGACCTCAAATTTGAATTCAGTAACATTAAAATCTCTTAAGGAGCATTTTAGTATCAGAATCACTCGACTATTTCTAGTTCAAGTGAAGCAACACTTCTATGACACGGTGGAAGGCGCCATTTTGGATCCCCTTTTATTAATTTTGTGATTTCGATCTTAAATTTAAATTCAGAAACATCGAAAACCCCTTCGGAAACTTTTTGGTTTTCAAATTACAGTAATTTTTTGTGCGAGCTTGCTAAATTTAAAATGCATTACCGCATTTGTTTATTGATGGACTATAGTCGCTAGACTAGATGCGTCGGATAAGGGTGACATTAAATTGAAAAACAATCTAAAAACGGACCAATCTAAGGGTTATAGAATATCGTTCTTATTGTATACTCATTAAGTTTATGATGTAATTTTAGATAAATATTAAATTTCTGATGGAGGCCCGCATTGTGTGCCGAAACATTGACAAACAAAGTTATATAACCGATGTTTGACACCTAATAGTATATTGTAGGGATATTGGGCATGTCTACGTCTCCTTATTGCAAACTCACTCTTGGTTAAAAGGCCGATTATGAACCCACAATACTCCTAGGAGTATTATGGACACTTAATTGTACTGCGCACATGCGCTTTCACTGTCGCTGCTCTTATTGTGTAAACCGCTGCTTTCAGAAATATAAAAAGGCTGATAAAACGGGTAAATCATGCCTGCGTTACATAAATTCCTTTTTTGTTGTTTATGATATTGGACCGCAAGACCGAAGAACATAATATGGATTCTAAGCTCCAAATCTGGATTTCATTCATATACCTATATGTTTTAGAACTGTTGAGCCCCCCCCCCTGAAAAATTTTGATTAAGTCAGCGAAAAAAAATCGTTAAGAACAAAACGAACTTCAATGTAAACGCCTTCTTATTCTCCATAAATTTGTCATTCATGGTTCGTGATAGCTACATTAGCAAGAAATTTATGGTCGGAAGAATGTAGAAAAACATGGTCAACGGCAATTTTCGTAACTTTAGCTTGCAGGGCTGAATAATAAATATATAGGAGGATGCAATCTCAACTTCTAATTGCGATGAAAAGCTCTGTCAAAGCTTGAGATATTTAAAAAAATTCAGACATCTCAATTACGCAAAAAATAAAATTTTAAAACAATAACTTTAACAAGTTCCTTCAAGCTTGTTTTGATAAGGTTTCGCCAGAAGGCTGCTACCGTGGAAAATATAGTTCCCGGGATCTTTTCGGGGGTCGCACAATGACCGATTTCAGCTTCATCGGGCTCCACGGAGGGCTTTGACATTGATGGTCGGGTACTCAACGTTGTGGTGATACCGGGGTTCGTTTCCCCTTTAGTTTTCCGTTCGAAGAGAGGAGAGAAAATAGTTCCGTTTTGAACGAAAGTATAAGAAAGAAATCTTGATCATCGCGAAAGGTCCATAGGATAAAATAGAAACCTCGATACTCGCGAAAGGCCCGTAGGATAAAAAGAGAGAACCTCGATCCTCGTGAAAGGACCGTAGGATAAAATGAAAACCTCGATTCTCACAAAAAGACCGTAGGATAAAATGAAAACCTCGATCGTCGCAAAAGGACCGTAGGATAAATAAGAAGCTCGGAAAGGACCTTGGGATAAAATGAAAACCTCGATCCTCACAAAAGGGCCATACAATAATAGATCAAATCCTCGATACTCACAAAAGGACCGTAGGATAAAAATAGAGAACCTCGATCCTCATGAAAGGACCGTAGGATAAAATGAAAACCTCGATTCTCACAAAAAGACCGTAGGATGAAATGAAAACCTAGCTCCTCGAAAAAGGACCGTGGGATAAATAAGAAGCTCGGAAAGGACCGTGGGATAAAATGAAAAACTCGATCCTCACAAAAGGACCATACAATAATAGATCAAATCCTCGATACTCACAAAAGGACGGTAGGATAAGATGAGAACCTGCGATCCTCGTGAAAGTATCGTGGGATGAGATGAGAACCTCGATCCTCGTGAAAGGACCGTGGGGAAATAGATTGAAACCTCGATCCTCGCAAAAGGCCGTGAAGAAATTGGGAAACCAGATTGAATTGATAGATATCCTTAGTTGAGAAAAATGAAGTAAAAAGAGGTTAAGTCGATTACAAAGTTACCCACGATCACTTAGAACCACCTCCTGTGGTGGATCAGTGGAATCCTCCAGGGAGAGGTCCTCTGCGCCTGACCAATCTTCGGCTCAGCGGGGCGATTAACGGAAAAAAGGGAAAAACTGAGAAAAACTCCGTAACACTCACTTGAGTAACAATAATTTATTAATTGTCCAAAATAATAATAGTTTAGTCCGCTATGGACTAACGCTCCATGTCGCAAAAACGAAAAAAGAACTTATGTCACCGGCAGGCAAAGTCTTTTTTAGCGTAAGCGTCGCGAGAGGTATCACTACGGCTCGACAGGCGAAGTTCAACTGAACTGCTGCGTAGTTCGTAGGTTGAGAGGTGCTCAGGTTTTCATCTACTTACGGACCGATTCCTACTGATCCGTGAGCCGACCGTCGCTGCTCGCTAACCGACGCCAACTAACTATCCGAGCTAACCACCGCGGCTCGCTGAGCCGATGGCGCTCGCACTGTGACCAGACTCCGCACTACTATAATCTGCATCTTTGCCACTAGCGGCGTCGTTGGCGCGCGGCAAATATTCAAATACTTATAGTGTCCAATTATGACGAATCGCCAAGAGAATAATTAAGTATTAAAATACTTCAAGATGTCGGCTAAAAAACCTCAAATATTTTTTAGCGGACGTCAAGGCGGATGGATCAGTTTAATAAAGATTGTATGAAAAATAGATAGCGCTTTCCCTGTTATAATAAATTAAAAAAAGTACATAAGTCGTTGAGAAAATAATATAAATACATCTTTTTATTTATTTCATAAACGAATAACATTATTCAACAGAAAAAGGAACATTTATAATACTTGTACAACATTTTTCAATGCTGATCTCCAATTTATAATCTTAGATATGATTTATAAAAAAAAACTCAATTTCGTCAAAAGTGGACCTAGTACCGTTTAAAATAGTATAGTGACCTCGGGCTCCGAGCCCGCCCAGTTTGAATTTCTTTTTTAATATCTTCAACTTCTACAGCACTTTCTATCATAATTAGAAGCTGAGATTGTATTTTCCTATATAATAACCTCTACAAACTAAATTTATAAAAATTCACAAATTTACGTGTACCTACGTTTAAAGAAAAAGTCAAATTATCAGACTGATTTTTCTAGCACATTTTAGTTATTAAAAAAAAATAGACAAAGTGAAAGCCCACTGTCGTGTAATTTGTATCGTCGAACGTTTTTTTCTACATTCTTCCGACCAGAACTTTTTTACTGATGTACCTATGATGAGCAATGATGGAGAATTTGTGCGGAAAAAAATACGTTTCCAGTGAAGTTTTTGTCATTTTTTATCGATTTTTTTCTGCTAATTTAAACGAAATTTTGTACAGAGGCCAACCATTTTTTAATCTTTAGTATACACGACTCATGAGCATCGTTCATGATTAAGGTCACCAGTCAATAGAGGGAATCGCTTTTTAAGTTTTGTCAATAATAGTCTCATTTTCAAGTCCCTTTTCAAGATACCAAATAAATGACCGAGGCAGAGGGATTAAAACACAGATAATATATTAAATGTTCAATTGAATTCCTCACGAATATTCCGCGAACCTTCCTTGGGAACCTTCCTTGATACGCGGACATTTACTTACTTCCGCGCACTCCGAAACTGCCATTGGAATGTTCCAGGAATATTCAGGGAAACTTTGATACTATCCGGATGACTTACCAAGGTTCGATTATGCTTTGGTAATAGCTCATGTCTGTTGATGAAATCCATAGCTCTTTGTGTGCGTTGACATATATGCCTTGTTACAGCTAATTGATAGCTAGCACATAAGTTATAAATATTTGGAATGACTTTGTCTCCCATAATGCTAGACTTTCTTTCACATTCTAAAATATAGTTTGAAGCATTAGTTTTTAGGCCGGAAAAACTAAAATTGCAATCCAGGGAATGAGTTAATGGTGCTGGAAAATTGTATTGCGTTGGATTTTCAGCTCGACTAGCGGCGATTTCAATTGCTTGGCCACCATTTAAATTCGAAAAGTCCGTAAGGTTCCTCAACTTTAATCTTCTGGCGATCTGAAAATGTTTTTTTTTTCATTTATCTTATTTTTAATAAAACTTCAATAACCAGAAAAATCGCTGCGAAATACCACTGTAGGTTCGGTATGGATGTATTTAGTTGTGCTCTTTGAACACTTTTCTCTCTCTTACAGGAAAACTTTTTCGTTTAGAATTTTAAATTTATACTTTATTGGTCAAGATTTGTGGTAGCAAATCCCCACCAATTACAAAAAAAACATAAATATAATAATATATTTTTATTTTTTCTTGAAGAAAATATTAGCGTCACTTATAGATTTTTCTAATTTGTCAATTTTAGTGTTTTGGGTACTAAATATCGATGCCAAAGGATTTTGCAATATTTTGGATATGTTCAAACGAGCGAACACTTTATCCCATACTTCGCAAGATTCTCTAACTCTCTAGTAAGAAACTCAGCACACTATCAATAAGAAATTTTCACTGAAGATTAACGCGAGGTAATGTAAGTTTCAGACCGTGTGTGCATACAAATTTTCTCGAAGGGGCTATTCCTTTTTAGAGACTTTTTGATCTATTCAAGAAGCTCACCTAACTGCCTATAATAATCTTGATAAATGTATCACTTAAAGAGTATCACAAGATATACGATCAAACTTTCTTCTCTACTACCCCGCTCTGCGGCCTTGCTAATTATAATCCTATATAATATCAGAGAGTACACTTGGATGAATGAGGGCAAGCCCACTCATCCACAGAAAGTCACACTTAAGTTTGAATATCTGCAAAAGGTATATTCCTGACATTTACTGAAAACACTTTAATTACACGTACAGTTTACTCCAAGTTTTAAAAAAATTGTCCTTGGGCAAGAAAAAGCTCCGATTAACAATTTTCATTCTATGAAAGATGCAGTCACACTTCGAAAATATTGTGCACTAATTTTCCTAATGTGCTCTCTAAAATGAAGATGCGAATGTTTATTTAGCTCATATTGTTTACGAGTTATTTCGATTTACCTTTGCTCATATATTTTGGGACATGCTGTAAGTACGCCAAGAGGAAAATGAGGAACCGTTGGAACCGAATGAGGAACCGAATGAGGAATTCAGGAACTGAATAAGGAACCGTTCACTCGCCAATGAGGAACGTTTGATTAGCTAAAAGAAATCAACAGAATTCTGTCGATTTTTGCGAATTTTTGAGATGACACAGGCCTGCAAACATAAATTTTTCTTGGACCAACATACCTCACTAGCTAATTCCGAAGGTTTTTGGGATGCTGAAACCAAATCCGTTTCGTATGTATTTAATCCCTCCCTCTTACGGATTTAAGGGCCTCCATTTCCTTTACAATAATTTACTTAAGTGTCTTAATTAAGTTATTCTAAATTAAATATACAGATTAAATTCTGAAAATTTTAAACTCTGATATTTTCTCCTATTTGTGGAGTATATGCGTACGAGTGAGCTTCCAGGGCTTTCGTTTCTTCTTACTATCTTTTAAATTCATAGTTTTTTCGACTTTCTAATATACTTCGATAATATAATTTTTTCTTTTTTCTTCAAGGCAAACTCTTGCCTTTATCTAGATTCCCACCCCTTGTTTTACCTCAGTTCTTCTAGTCCATTTATGCATCCTACTCCCTGAACATTTTTTCAAAAATTTCTCTCACACAATCATACATAAGTCTGCCTTCCTCTTCCTCTCCAGTACACACTTCTAACACATGATCCCAAGATTCGACTTCATAACCGCATACTCTACATAATTTCTCCTTTTCCTTCATCCAATATCGAAATGCTCTCACTCCCTCTCCCATTCTAAATTGCACCATCCTATTCCACTTACTCTCTTTGTAGAACTTTTTCAGGTATTCTGGTATTTGTTTTATTTTCATTCCATAATTTCCCTCCATGTTTCCTCTTCCTGCCTCACCACCATCTCCAAATCTATCTCCTTGCAGCCTATACTCCCTTCCTGGATACTACATTCTATCATCATTCGCTATCTCTCACCATCCCACTTTGAAACTTCTGTATTGCCTCTCCTCTCTCTATTCCAGATCTCACTTAAGCATGCTTGAGCAATTTAGCACCCCTTTCCCCTCTTCAGCTTCTTTTCAAACTTCCAAGCTCTATTGAGTTGTCTAACTATCAATTCCTCTCTTCCTAGTTCTTCTCTCAACATTTATTCTGGGTAGTTCCAAGTCACCCCCGTGTCCTACCTCGAGAATCTTTCCTAATGAATCTTATGCTCCATCCATTCAAAAATTTTCACTTCATAACACAGCACTATGCAGATTAACAGATCGAAGCTGCTTCAAACCAGAAGCCTAAGTAACAGAACTCCTCCACTAGTTCCACCAGTTCTACGTTAATCTTCCACTTGTATTCTACTTTACTTCTTTTATTCTTAAATCACATTATCTTAACCTCACTTAAATTCACCGCTAAATCTTTTCCCCTCACGTGTTCTTCAAACCCTCTCATCAACAAGTTTATCTCTCTTTTGTCATTTGCTGAAAGTACAATACCACGCGCATACGCTAAAGTGTAAATCTTACTGCTATCTAGGATCTTCCCCCTTTTTTTCTCCTTTAACTTTTCCTCTAAGACTGCCAACATTATAATAAACAATAGCTGACTCAACGGGCTACTGTCGCTCCTTCTATTCTGTAAATGGCTACTTTCAGAATTAAAAAGAGTCCGATAAAACGTGTAAATCATGCCTGCGTTACATACTAGTTTTGATCATATACCCTGTACATCTGAATCAGTAAGTGTGTATTCATGGAGTAGAGAGAAATTAAAGGTAGCAATAAAATTAATACATATTCCGTTAGTAATTTTTTACTTTAACACTTG
Source organism: Andricus grossulariae (assembly GCA_011634705.1). Classification (NCBI taxonomy): domain Eukaryota; kingdom Metazoa; phylum Arthropoda; class Insecta; order Hymenoptera; family Cynipidae; genus Andricus; species Andricus grossulariae. The sequence goes on from JAABKJ010004160.1 coordinate 21,952, forward strand.
AACAGGTGCAACAATTTGACTGAGAACTATTAGTTTCTTTTACTAATTGTTTGGGATACCACACTTAATCTCACACCTGTGATTTCATATTTTTGTGATATGACGTAAGTTTGGTGTTATTATTGGTAGTGGATGTTAGGTAATTCGCTTATTACCTATACTATATAAGGTTAAGGTGTCACAGATACACATACACTCATACTTTTGTGCAGCATGTTGCACACGCATCAGTTTCCAGTAGACAACTGGCCTCGACAAAGGGAGAGAATTTTTCTGTGTCATTTTCCCGGTGACTGCTTGTAGTTGGTGGGGAGGCTTAAGCGTGTGAGACATGGTGGCCAAAAGGACCTCAGCCTACATGCGTATGGATATGAATGAAAGGATCCCTATAGACGGACTCTTCTGGGTGAGAGGAAAAGGATCCCTATAAATTGGCTCTCCTGGTATGCGTGATTACGGTATGGTAGAAGGGTGAAAGAGCCTACCTAGCACGGGCCTTCTGGATCCCTGGGTCGAGGCCCCTCCCGGACCGATTTTCAGCTATCGACAGGAATGACCTGCGGCCCGCATAGCGACCAAAAAACAGCCCTCCGTTTATTATGGTGGCCTGCAAGCGGATATTTGAACATTAAGTGTCTCACTCAATGTGACCACCCCCCTTAGCCATGGGTTTAGAGTGATCGTGCTCGTGGCACTTTGGTACCTTGGGGTTACGAAGGTGTCCTAACGGCCTCTCGGGGACACCGGACGACCTCCCCGAGTAATTAGTCTTACCCCTGCATGCGGGGCTCTGCAGGGGCGGACCCTTCATTTCCCAAGCTTCTCGTGGGATCAAAATGGAACACGCAAAAACAAACCAAAAATCGAAGGAAGGAGGAAGGGAGATCGCGGAGGGGGCCTTAATGGGTCTAACATAACCCTTTCCTCCCCATCTGTCTCTCGGGAAAGCCAAATTCAGGTGACGTCTGTGCCACAGTTCCCTCGGGAGCTGAGGGATCGATGGTCCCTCTGAACGAGGCTATGATAACGGGAGAGGCCAATCAGTCCCCAAACAAGAAGAAACAGCTCAAAGGTGGCCGATATAAACTACCCGAACTAATCCTCACTATGGAGCAGTACGATATCTTCAGGGAGGCTACCTGGAGGGTAAAATTTAGGGTTGCCGGCCAAGGACAGGAGGAGCCTGTTGAGACACAAGAAGATCGAGAGTTGACTTAAATGTCTGCTCATGATCTCACCAATACCCAGATTAGCTTGCATCACAGCACAGGCGCCTTTGCTGTTTTGCAGAGGAGCACGGCTGCGAGGCACACAGGTATCTCGCTAATCCAAGAATCTTGGTTGGATCGAGATACAATAAGAGGATTAGGGGGCAGGGCTGGTCTTTTTTGTTACTGGGACCCCAAGGCGGCCAAACCAAGAGCCTGCATACTGGCGAAGGGAGTTAATGCTGTCCCACTACTTGAGCTATGTTCGAGAGACCTGGTGGTGATAGCCACGGATCTCAAAGGAATAGGAAGGCTAGTTCTGGGATCGGCTCATTTTCCTTATGACAGCGATACCAACCCACCAGTGAAGATATATACACTGGTGGAATATTGCAAGATAAGGGGTATTCCTCTTCTGCTGGGATGCGAAGTTAATTCCCACCGTTCTCTCTCGGTCAGGGAGAATTTTATTGACATCACTCACTGTACCAGTAGTTTTAGAGACAATATCAAGAGGTGGAGAGTTTTAGATGAACCCACTCTCTCAGATCACTCGCAGACAGAGTTCGTGTTGGAATACATTGTACCCGCTGGCCCCAACTAGGTCAGACATCCAAGAAGAACGGACTGGGTTCAGTTTTCCACGGAGCTAATCGGGAAGGGAGCTGAGGCGGCTAGGCTGGATAAGCTGCTTTCTCGAAATTTCCCGAGCACTTTCCCGGGCTTTTCAAGGTTTGGAGAAAAGGGGACGACACCTCAGAGGCAACCAAAGAGACCCAGAAGTCCTTCAGTGAGACTTGCTAGGGCTAGTCTGACTTTGGGACATATTCCGGCGGCATGGAGGGATACGAGAGTAGTCTTTAATCCGAAAGCAGGTAGGATCGGTTATACCTTACTCAAGGATTTCCGTCCCATCAGCCTAACATCTTTCCTACTAAGAACAGTGGAAAGACTTGTGGATAGATGTATCCGCGATAAGGTCTTATCAAGTAGGACACTTTACAAAGAGCAACACGCCTATAGGGCTGGTCACATGAGGGATGGGGTCAACTTTGCACGTAGCAACTTTGCATGTGCCCAACTGTGCCCGTCGATGGCCAGACGGACAACTGTGCACGTCGTTGGTCAGGCGGGCAACTGTGCACGTGCCAACTGAGCACGTGCCATCTGTGCACGCGTACAGTCGTCATTTGGATAACTGTGCATGTTGAAATTTAGACGTGCACAGTTGCCACTTGGCCAACTGTGCACGTGCACAGATAGTGCTTGGATAACTGAACACGTCGAAATTTCGACGTGCACAGATGGGCTCCTGTGGACTTAGGTGTGCACAAGTGTCACTTTCCTAACTGTGAACTTGCACAGATGTCACTTGCCCAACTGTGCACGTGCACAGATGTCACTTGTCCAACTATGCACGTGCACAGATATTACTTGTACAACTGTGCGCGTGCACAGATGTCCTTTGCCCAACTGTGCACGTGCACAGATGGAACTTGCCAAACTGTACATGACCATGTGTTAATTTAAAAATATTTTAAATATTATTTTTATGAAATTATTCATTTCAAATTATTATAGATATATGAAAATCTCTTTTTGTCCGACCCCCCTTGC